>JAJKFI010037570.1:0-12147 GCA_029204185.1 Lerista edwardsae
AGGAGGGCGCATGTCTGTGTACTGGCCTCTCTGACTCCGAGAGTGGTCCAAACATACTTTACAGTGTCCCTTGTGCCAGCCGAATTTGCTGACCTAACTGTGCCGGCCTCACTCCCGGTTAGGATTGCGCTCTTAGATTCTAACAGTACCAGCAGCTCTCCTCTTTGTGGGTGTATTGCTTCTGCTTCCCTTCCAGCTATTCTCAGCAAACCTGCTCCTGCTGTTTCCAGATCATCTTAGGACAAGCAGTAATTGTGCAACTTGCATCTGCTGATGCAACCTTGTGTGTGTGTGTGTGTGTGCATGCATGGGGGTGTTTTTTGCAGTGCCCTCCCAATTTGCTGTAGTCAGACAGGAAACCGAGCAGGGCACACACCTGCCAGTCTGCAATGAAGAAAGGGGATATGTCAGGATTTAGCCATTCAATGCCTGGCAGGCTAGATTTGGACTGCTGAGACACTGAAAATGTTCACACCAACCTGCCCAGGAAGACGGACTGGAAGGAATTCTGCATTCTTTTTGCAGTGCTCTGGTCCCAGGATTTTTCACTCAATGGGCGGGGGGAAGCAGCCCCAACTGTGGGAACTGACAACTTGAACATAAGAACATAAGAAGAGCCCCACTGGATCAGGCCAAGGGCCCAGCTTCCTGTATCTCACAGGGGCCCACCATATGCCTCAGGGAGCCCACAAGACAACAAGATGCCTGTATCCCATTGCCACTCCCCTGCATCTGGCAGGGCAACTTGAAGAACCCCAGAAGACCCTGGCTCAAGCACATTAGAGGCCCCAACATCTTTGCCTGGCTCTGCGATAGCAATGAATAGGGGTGATTGAAAATGGTGTCTATGGGCACAATCCTAAACTGTGTTAGGCCAGCATAAGCTAAGTCAGCAAAGTTTGGCCAAGACAAGGGACACCGTAAAGTATGTTTGGACCACTCTCGGAGTCAGAGAGGCCAGCACACAGACATGTGCCATCCTCCCTGACTCCAAGAGTAGTCCAAATGCTTTATGGTGGCCCTTGTGCTGGCCAAACTTTGCTGTCTTAGCTTATGCTGGCCTAACTCCAGTTTAGGATTGCACTGTGTGTGTGTGTTGCAGGTTTTGTGATTTAAAGGGCAGGAAGTGGGATTATGTGCTTTTGTTCTCTCATTCCAAGTGCTTGTTTTTATTCAGAGCACAATCCTAACCTGGAGTTAAGCACAGTTAGGCCAGCAAAGCACAGTTAGGCCACCAAGCGCACTTTATGGTAACCCTTGTGACAGCTAAACTTTGCTGGCCTGATTGTATAGGCCTAACTTCAGGTTAGGAATACACTCTGAGTTTAAATGCTTTAAACGTGTACTAGGTAGATGATATAGATGATACAGTGTTAGCAGACGCAGCCACAGTATTATTTCTCGTAGGAAACGTAGTCTATTTTAACTTCTAAAAAACATATTTAACATTAAAATGGTGGTGTTCGGTGTTTTTATGTGGATAGTTTAACTGCCAAAAAGGTGGCATTTTGAGTTTCTATGCCGTTTTAACAAAAATAAATACCCCTAGCAATGGAACACAGCACAAAAGAGAGCACAAATTCTATCATCCCTGCCCAGTAATTTCATCATGCCGATTAATGCCTCACTCAGGAACCGTTTCAATGTGGGATAATAAATGAGACCCGGAGCTAAATGAAATGCAACCCACATAACAGGCTTTCAGATATCTTAGCACAAGGCAGAGAAATACGTCCTTAATCTATGCAACGTAAAAACGGGTTGGCAGCCCCATGAAAGTACTTAGGGCTGACAGGCAGAGAGGTTTGTGATTCGATTAGCTCCCATTTATCCTTCCCTGAAAGGCTTCCAGGCTGCATTTCAGCACCATGGAGAGTTCTCCACCCCTCTCCACAGCTGGGTCCAAAGTTGGCAGTAGCGCTGCCATTCAGTCTCGGCTCAGAGGCCGTAAAGAGGAATTGTGGGGGTGAGAAGGAAGCAAGGATGAAGTCAAAGGATTGCATGGAGGAAGATGCATACAAAGAGGAATCTCAAAGCAGTGTCAGTTGCAGGCCAGTCTGAGCCAAGAAGTCTGTTTACAGGGGGATGGAGGTAGATTGACTTTGCGAGGAGGTAAACGGAGTTCAAGACTCCATTAAATGGAGTTCCTGCCAACCTAGCAGTTTGAAAGCACCTAAAAATGCAAGTAGATAAATACGGACCACTTCGGTGGGAAGGGAACGGCGTTCTGTGCGCTACGGCGAATAGTCATGCCGGCCACATGACCATGGAAGCTTGTCCTCGGACAAAACGCCGGCTCTATAGGCTTAGAAACGGAGCACCGCCCCCTACAGTCGGTCACGACTAGACCATTCGGTCGTGGGGAAACCTTTACCTTTTAAATGGAGAGGCAGGCAAGCAGACAGGCTATAGGAGGAGCAGGCAGGCAGGCAGGCAGGCAAACAGGCTAAAAGATTAACAGACAGGAAAACAGACAATCTACAGGAACAGCAGGCAAAATAGCTGGAGCAGACTTGAGGAGGCCCATTGGCAGCCCACAGCCCTTACCTGAGAGAAGGGGACAAACGTCCCCTTCTCCCAAGATGCAGCCTACAGCTGCCATGGCACCCACAAGATGCTGCTGCACCATCCTACAGGGCCCAGCACCACAGGATTAGGCTCTCTGACCGTTGCACCAGCCCTGCGGAACCTAGCAGTGGCCGTTTTGGAAGTGTTGTACCCAGTGGTGTCATTCATATGATTTAGGAACAGGAACTCACTTTTGATTGGCACTTGTTGGGAACCCGGAACCAGCCACAGAGCCCGTTAGGATCCGGAACGCCCGTTCTGGTCCGTTCCCCTGAATGACATCACTGGTTGTACCTCTCGGCATCACCAGAGCATCAGATTGGGCTGTGAGAAGCCATAAAGACAATGAAGTCTTTCCAATGGGAAGATTTAGGATGCAGTCCTCACCTGGAGTTGGGCCAGCACAGTCAGGCCAGCAAAGTTTGGCCGGCACAAGGGACTCTGTAAAGTACGTTTGGACCACTTTTGGAGTCAGAGGGGCCGGAACACAGACGTCTGCCGTCCTCCCTGACTCATAGAGTGGTCCAAACGCGCTTTACGGTGGCCCTTGTGCTGGCCTAACTTTGCTGGCTTAACTGTGCCAGCCTAACTCCAGGTGAGGATTGCGCCCCAAAGCATGCAAATGGGCTTGGTGCAAGATATGTATGTTTAATGCGCCTTTGGTTGCACCACCACCTATGAATATAAACTAATATCAGCTTTCTCTTTCCTTTGTCTTTCTGTTAGAAATGTTCAGCTTTTGTTGTCGGGGTTATTATGGGGTGGGGCTTCTTCGGCTTAGCAGAAGCAAGGGTCCCAGTGTGGCCTGAAGCCGACACTGGACACTGGACTTTCAATGTCACACCAATCCCTTTCCCTGCATCCTGCCAAGATGCTCAGTGGCTGAATTGACTCTTCCAGCATTTCCTCGTCGCTGTTGACAGGGTCGGAGGCTGTTTCAGCATCTTCTCTGCTGATCTTCACCTGGGGTGTGGGGAGTAGAATTGCCAGATATGCTGAGGCAGGCCGACTCTGATTGGCTCTTCCTTGGCGTTGGGGCGCTCAGCACTTGCTAATGATCTACAACAGCCACCTCTCAGCCAAGTCTGCGCCTTTAAGAGGAGAAAATGCTCTCTCACGCTTGCCCTCTTTTTCCAGTGCTTTCTGGGTGCTCCAGCAAAAAGCATTCACACCAAGCACTTCATCTCCCAGGGCTGAAGAGCCTCTTTAGAAATGCCCTGTTGGCAGTGGTGTCATCTAAATGATTTAAGAACAGGTACTCACTTTTGATTGGCACGTGTCGGGACCCGCCCACCAGAAGTGACGTCATAAGCCGGAAGTGAGGTCGTGGCAGGAAGTGACATGAAAAAAGCCCTTTTTGAGGCCTCAGATGATTTTAAACTGACCCAACAGTTGCAACAGTATTCCACAGCACCCCCAGAACATGTGAAGGAGGCCTGGCATCATGTTAAAGTGACCCAACAGTTCCAAAACCCCAGAGCAGCTCATTTTTCAGTGGCAAGGCAAGGCAAGGCTCCGCTCGCTGCCTGCCTGGCTCTGAGAACGTGCAGGCAACTCAAACGTGCAGGAAATTCAAACGTTGCAGGGGGCGGAGTCAACGAGTGGGCGGGGCCAGCCATAATCCTAGAAACCGGTACTCGCGTACCCCCGCGTACCCCCTGCATGACATCACTGATTCACCCCCACCACCCCGCCCTGTGGTTGTTGCTGGTATCTCTTGTGTTCATTAGATTGGGAGAGCACAATCCTAACCAAGAGTGCAATCCTAGCCTGGAGTGAGGCCGGCTTAGTAAGGCCAGCAAAATTTGGCCAGCACAAGGGACACCGAAAACTGTTTGGACCACTTTCAGAGTCAGGGAGAATGGTGCACGTCTGTGTGCTGGCCTCTCTGACTCCAAGAGTGGTCCAAAAGTGCTTTTCGGTGTTCCCTGTGCCAGCCAACCTTTGCTAGCCTAACTGTGCCGGCCTAACTCCAGGTTAGGATTGTGCCCCAACTTTCCAGCACTAGGGTTAGGGTTTCCAGCACGTTGAGATAAAAGAACAAACTTTCCCTTACTTTGAGGAGGCCTCCGTGACTGCCCCCCCCACAACTGCAAGATGCAGCACATACCCCACTGGCACAACTATATCAATTCTGGAAAGTTGGTTAGGATTGGAACTCCTGGAACAGGAACCATTTTTTTTTTGTTTATTTGCTGTGTAAAGCTTTCAGATTGTGTGCCCTTTTGAGACAAGGAGGCATTTAATTCTTTAATTTTGTCTGAAAACCACTTTGGGGACTTTTTAATTTTATATATTTTTTGATATACAGGCATGCTCCGGTATCCACTGATTCAGTATCCACGGTTTCAGTTATCCATGAATACCATGGATACTGGGGATGCCTTTTTAAAGATACGGGAGCATAATCTTAATCTTAATCTTAATCTTAATCTTAATCTTAATCATCATCATCATCATAATAATAATAATAATAATAATAATAATAATAGCAGCAGCAGCAGCAGCAGCAGCAGCAGCAGCAATTGTCAGCAGCCTACTCTAGGTTTCAAATGTTTCAAAACATTTGAAAATCCTTGGTGTGAGTGAAATCTCTACCCACCAACTATACAAGGCCTGGGATAACACATTGTATACTTGGGATAACACACAGGTTACAGAAATATTGGTGAAAGTCCTAGGCCAGTGGTTCTCAAATCTTGTAGCACGGACTCACTTTTTGGAATGACAATCTTTGGGACCCACTGAAAGTGATGTCGGTCACCTGGAAATGATGTCATGGCTGGATATGACATCATCAAGCAGAAACATTTTTAAGTATAACCTTACCAAGCAGTTGCTGATCTGTTTTTTTTTTTTTAAATTCCCAAACATCCCAAAGGTTGCACTGCTATGTGCACTTACCCGGGAGTAAGCCCCATTGACTAGCATTGATAAAAGCATGTACATCATACCCTGTTACAAGTACATCTCTATAACGTTTTCCCAAATGCAGTCCCTCACCGTGGTAGCATCAAGCCTACTATATTAAAAATCAAATGCACATGCAATGAATGGGGACCCACCTGAAATTGGTCCCGGCCCACAGTTTGAGAAACACTGTCCTAGGTCCAAGGGAAGGACCTGATATTCAACAGGCCAAATCCAGCCACCGACACCTGGTAGGCAGGGCATATTTTTCATGATGATAAAATGACTCAGAGCACTTTTTTTTGTTTAGAAGTGAGACTTCTATGTATTACTTCCCCAATATGTATTATTCATAACATTATTATCTATAATATAATTATCTTTTCATGTTACAGAATTATAATTATCTATAGTAATTATCTATTACATCATACTACAATGAACAATTATCATCTCTTATTATGTCCCATTAAGGCATGTTGGGTGAATGTGGAGAAGAACAAACCATCTCACATATGTTGCAATGCACATGGTGCCAGTGGTGGGATTCAAATAAATTAACAACCGGTTCTATGACATCATAGCCGGAGCAAAAAAAAAACCCCGAAGCCAGCCGAGGTAAGCGAGTGGGCGGGGCCCGGCCATTTAACAACCGGTTCTATAGAACCTGGGTGAACCCCCTGAATCCCACGACTGCATGGTGCCCTTCGACATGTACAATGGAAGACCTTATGCTGGCAAGGGAGAACCTTGTTGAGGTGTCCCAGTACTAGGGGAACAATATCTAGTTTTAACCTTTCTTTTTATTCTGAAAGGATATTTTGATATATGGATAAAAGTACATTAATGTAGGTGCTTCTGATATGAAAAAAAGAAAGATCTCTTATTATCTCTCTCTCTCTAACAATTATTAATGAACAATTAATATTATTATTAAGCGATAAGACATAATTTATTATCTGCATTGGTGCCAGATGAAAGTCACACACACACACACACACACACACACACACACACACACACACACACACACACAACAGATTTGTTTCCCTGCAGTGACTGAAATACCCAGTGACACCCCCCCAAGCCCAGCAAGCCTGATTTCTTGCCCCTTCCCTAACTCCTAAACCCAGGGCCGGCTATAGCAGTGGCAGGGCCCAATGTGGGGCATTCCTGCGGGGCCCCCAACCGTCCCTGCGGGGCCCCCCACCCACCAAGAGGAGTGCTGTTCGTGCCACGTGCAAAGCACGGCATGTGGAAGGAGTTGGTGGTGGGAGCATCACATCCCCGCCAACGGCTTCCAGGTGGCCCATTTTGGGCTGTGCAGAGGCAGAGGCAGGTGGGAGAGACCCAGGTCAAGCTGCTCTGCTCGCCCCACTGACTTGCAGCCCATCGAGATCCCAGCTGCAGCCACAGGCAAGATGCTCACCCTGCCAGTGCGGGGGGGCCCCTGAAGCGCGGGGCCCGATGAGACGACATCGGCCACACTGGCTTAAAGCCGGCCCTGCCTGAATCAGTTTGCCTTCATGGGTGACAGAGGTCCAAACACTGAAAGCAAAGGAGGAGGATTTGGGAGCGGGAGTTATCCATTGTTTTGGGAGGTTCCTACAATTTTTCAACGGGGGGGGGGGGGCCTTTAAGTCGCCTGGAAGAAATGCATAGCGGAATATGTTTTTTAGGGGGAGTGGGACACCGTTTTCCGACAGCTGCCACACAGCCGGCCAGCCCCAAAGTTCCCCCGTCCCGCTCCCCTTATCCGACAAGAGGATCTGCCCAGCCGCACGTATGAACGAGCGGAGCGACCCAGCCCTCTGCCGCAGCCTCGCCGCGGGCGCCTCCCCTTCTCCTTCTAAAGGCATCCGGAGTGCGGCAGGCGCCCGGGGGTGGGGGCGGGACGGTCCCTGAATGAGTCTGCTCGTCTCCTGGCGCGCCCCCGCCCCGGAGCTCAGGGATCGTCTGTCCCCGCTGGTCCCTGCCACGTGTCCGTGCCGGATAAAGGAGGAGGTAAGGGCCGCGTTAAAGGGGCAGCCCGGGGAACGTGTGCTGGGGCCAAGGGCGGAGAAGGAGGAGGTGGATCGGGGCCCAGGAAGGACTAAGGGCCGCCCCCTCGTTTCCCCATACCTTGCCCCTCCCCCCCAACACACGCAGACTTCCGTGACCAGGAGACAGCCCCCTTCCAAGTATACCCACATCCAGTCTGGCCCCACCTGCCGTTTTCACGCACAGCCCCCCCCCCACATTACAGCCTGATTCTGATCAAAAGGGGCTTCCCCCCCCCCCCACTGCAAGGCCATTGACTTGTAGTTGCCAGCGAGGCTGAGCAGAGAAGGGCAGGACTAGCCCGGAAGCCGCAGAATATACCTTTCACTCCCCCCCCCTACACAAAACATCATGCCCACTGTCTCCCCCAGCATAATTCCTTGCGCACACAGCGGCACTTTGAAATGGGCGTCTTTTATTGGGACACTATAATTAATGCCTGTTTTTATTGTAACATGTTATCGCTTGGAGGCGCAAGGGTGAAAGAAGAAGAAGAAGAAGAAGAAGAAGAAGAAGAAGAAGAAGAAGGGTCCATTGTGGGCTATTATATAGGCAATGATGGGTTGTAGCCTCCTTACATTAGTAGTAGGCTACTTCAGAGTACTGGGTGCAAGGGAGTGGCAACAGGATGCAAGCATCTTGTTGTCTCATGCCTCCCTGGGGCACCTGGTGGGCCGCTGTGAGATACAGGAAGCTGGACTAGATGGGCCTTTGGCCTGATCCAGCAGGGCTCTTCTTATGTTCTTAAGGGTGGTCCTTCTGCAAATTCTACCAAGCCCTACCTCTGACAATTATTAAGAATATTTATATAGCACTTTTCCCAATAACAACAAATCACAAAAGGAACAAAATGGGGAGGGGGGAGGTTTCCCGGCCCCTGAGAGCTCACAATCTTAATTCGGGTTCTGTCCAGCATGCTTCTTTCTCGTTTAATATCCCATTTTCCTTCCTCACTCTTTGCAGATTGATTGCAAGCACCTCGGGGCAGAGAACAGTGCTTCCTTCCTGCTGCGAACGCGACTCTATAAAGCGCCGCGCGCACGCAGATGAGATAACTATTACAACAGCAACAACAGCCTGGTGCTGAAACAAAGATGGTGACCCTTGGCACTTGCCTGGGAGTAAATCCCATTTAAACCAGTGGGACGCACTCCCGAGTAGGGCTGGGGTGAAACAAATCTAAAAAAACAGATTTTCCTAGTGGGGTCAGAAGAAACTATGGAAAGCCCATTAAGTGGGGGCGAGAACGCAGCTTCTCTCCCTGTTGCTGTTGCTCCCCTCTGTAACAGATAGACTGCTCCGGGCCATGCATTTAGACATCATTAGAGTGTAAGGGCATGATGGCATAGATCTCTCCCTCCCCGCGTGCCCTCCCGTTTTCTAGCATTTAAACATTTATTTAAGCATTTAAATATTTAAATAGCATTTAATATAAGCATTAAAATACGGCATCTGAGCATGTTCAAAGTGGTTTACATAGCGATTGCAGCCTGCCTTTGTAAAGTGTAAGGGGGGGACACACACAACTGAGACCCCAGGATCTTTGAAAAAAATAATAGCCGAGTATCTCAAGGGGGTGTCAGACTTGATCCCCCGGACAACTGAGAAAACACACTTCTAAAGATTTCAAAGAGGGAGGGGTAAGGCGACCCTCAACACGTGTATAAATCAGATTTCTGAGTACCCCGAGGTTTTTTTTTGGGGGGGGGAATTGGACCCGAGCTCTGATGCTTTTTTTAAAAAAATTAGCCCCCTTAGAGCCCAAGTCGAAGCCTGTCTACTCAGAAGCAAGCTCCATTCTAGTCAATGGGAAGTCGACACCCCCAGGAAAGCGTGGACAGGCTTGTAGCCTGAATGACGAGTAGAAGGGGCGCGTTTGAGCCCCGGAACCTTTTAAGCGATGCAGTCACCGGTTAGCTGTCCGACGGGAGACAGTGTGTGTGTGTGTGTGTGTGTATCTGTGTCTGTGTGTTTTGACCGGTAGCTGCGGGTGGAGAAAGCAGGCGGTGTGGTGGGGGAAAGTCTGGGGCGAGGAGCGGGGGGGGGGAGAAGTCGGGGCTCCTCCCTCGCTGCTCGCAGAAGGGGCGGCTCCGAGAGCTTGCCGGCATCCCGGTATATAAGAGCCGGCGCGGCTCGCCGCCCGCCTGCCCGCTTGCCGCAGTGTCCTCCCCGCGCTCTCCCCCGACGGCGCGCCCGGCACGATGAGCTACGGCATGGACGCCTTCTTCGCCGGCGCGCCCTCCTTCGCCTACCGCAAGGAGCCCGGCGGGCGCTACGCGGGCTCCCGCTCGGGCGGCTCGCTGGCGTCGAGCGGCTTCTACTCGCAGTCGTGGTCGCGGGGCTCGCTGGGGGCGGCGGCGGCGGGCGGCGGCGCCTCCTCGTCGGTGTCCAGCTACCGGCGCCTGGCCGTGCCGTCGGCGGCGGGCGCGCTGAGCCAGCTGGGCTCGTCCACCGAGAGCCTGGAGTCGTCGCTGAACGGCGAGCTGCGGCCGCGCAACGAGAAGGAGGTGCTGCAGGCGCTCAACGACCGCTTCGCCGGCTACATCGACAAGGTGCGGCAGCTGGAGGTGCAGAACGGGCAGCTGGAGGCCGAGGCGGCGGCGCTGCGGCAGCAGCAGGCGGGCCGCTCGGCCATCGGGGAGCTGTACGAGCGCGAGATCCGCGACATGCGGGGCGCGCTGGTGCAGCTGAGCGCCGAGAAGGGGCAGCTGCGGCTCGAGCAGGAGCACCTGGAGGAGGACCTCGCGCACCTGAAGCAGCGCCTCGACGACGAGGCCCGGCAGCGCGAGGAGACCGAGGCGGCCGTCCGGGCGCTGGGCCGCTTCGCCGAGGACACGCAGCTGGCCACGGGCGAGCTGGAGAAGAAGCTGGCGGCGCTGCGCGACGAGGGCGCCTTCCTGCGCCGCGGCCACGAGGACGAGGTGGCCGAGCTGCTGCTGCTGGTCCAGGCCGGCGGCGGCGGCGGCGTGCAGGTGGCCGTCGAGGTGCGCGAGGGCGCCCGCTCCGATGTCACCGCCGCGCTCAAGGAGATCCGCGCGCAGCTGGAGGGCCACACCGTGAAGAGCTCCGTCCAGTCCGAGGAGTGGTTCCGAGGTGAGCCGACGGGGCGGGCGGGCGGGCGGGCGGGCGGGCCAGCTCCTCGGTGCAGGATACGCGGCCACCGCGGGTTGTTTGAGGGAGGGGGCTGGCAGAGGGCGCTTCCGCCCCCCCCAACCCAGGGAACCGCAATGGGGACCAGAGAGGCTGCCCCATATCTTCTGCGTACTGTATGGGGAAGGTATGGGGTGATGGTGGTGGTGAAACTGGGGAGGGGGCACAGCGTGGTGGTGGTTTCCATTTAGGGGCGGGGGGAGGGGCACAGACTCTGCCCCGCCCCACTCTTCGCCTTTCCCCTCCCCTCCCCGCCCCGTCATGGTAGGGGTTGGGCTAGATGACCTCCGTGGTCCCGACTGAAACGGGGATCGAGGATGACGTGATCCACTCACCTCTTGCAGTTGCATTAGAGAGCTTTAGGATTTCTAGAGAATCGAGTAAGGATCGGTTTTGCGTCAGGGTTTCCCGAAATATTAGGACTTGAGTATGTTGGGGGTTTTTTTTTCCTTAAAGTAACTAGACGACTCCTTTAGCCTTCACGTTCTTCCAAAGCTGCCATTTCGTCTGGAATCGAAGCCGCGTGAATCCGGAGCTGGGAATCTCATCCCGGCCTCCCCCCTTGCGGAAACCTCTTTCCTTCCTCCTCCCCCACCCCCGCCCACTCCGGGGGGCGGCGGCTCGCTGGCAACTACAAGTCAACGGCCTTGCAGTCAGGAGAGGGGGGGGAAAGCCCCTTTTGGTCAGAATTAGGCTGTAAAGGGGGGGGGGGCTGTGCGTGAAAACGGCAGGTGGGGCCAGACTGGATGTGGGTATACTTGGAAGGGGGCTGTCTCCTGGTCACGGAAGTCTGCGTGTGTTGGGGGGGGGGGGGAGGGGGGCAAGGTATGGGGAAACGAGGGGGCGGCTCTCAGTCCTTCCTGGGCCCCGATCCACCTTCTCCGCCCTTGGCCCCAGCACACGTTCCCCGGGCTGCCCCTTTAACGCGGCCCTCCTCCTTTACCCAGCACGGACACGTGGCAGGGACGGGACCAGCGGCGACAGACGATCCCTGAGCTCCTGAGGCTGAAGTCTGAAAGGGCATTCCCCGCATGGAAGCAAACCCTCCCCGCCATATAATTTTTTCCACCTCTTGGGGGAAGATTAAGCCCCCCCCCCCAATTACTCGGAAAGATACGAAAGTATCGCAGACGAACCAAAGAGGGTGGTACTTTTTGTAGGAAAGAGGGGGGAAGATTACCTTTCTGTGATTATCGCTGGGGGGGCATGTTGGCTATACTCACCATAAAGTGGGCGGGGAGTGTGGAAAGGGGTCCTTCGAGAGAGGCCAGACACCCCAACTTCAAGGTTGAGAAATGGGGGAGAGGGTTTGCTGATGGAGCAAGTGTTGGAAAAATTGGGCTGTCTATTCAGGGTTGGGGTGGTGGTGAAGAGTTGTATTGAGGATTTCTCTTGGATGGTCTAGTGAGAAGATGAAGACCATAATTTTTTTGGGGGGGAGGGGAGGAAAGGAAACAGCAGGGAGGGCGGGCTCTGTTC
>JAJKFI010037570.1:12247-36118 GCA_029204185.1 Lerista edwardsae
CCCCTCCCCGTTGTTGGAGCAGAAGAACCTGTAGAGGATATTAGGATACGGGGGAGGGGGCACTGCGTTGTCGGTACGGGGGTGAGATAATCAGGTTCTTTTTCCTCCATTTTTTTTGGGGGGGGGGAGGCTGAGGAAATCCCGGGGAGAGCAAAATGAAAAGAACGCGTTTCTTGAGCGGTGTGCAAGGAAGCGAAAGGGTTAAAGGGTTCGGTCTCCGCGTTGGGTGGGAGAGCAGTTCTGGGCGTTTTGGGGGGCTGGTTGGAGGGGGCGGGGACGCCAGATGAGGTGGTGCAGAGAATGATGGCTGAAGAGGGGACGGCGCCAGTCTTCTTGGGAGGGGGGCGTCGGAGCAGGGGGAGGAAGGGGTGGGGTCCCTGGATAGCCCGAGCACGTGTGGCCGCTGCTCCGCAGTCCCTGCTGAGTCAGCTTCGCATCCTGCAGCAAGTTGAGATGGAAGTCCGAGCCGGCGAGGGAGGAGGGGGGGGGGACGCTGCCCGGCTGGCGCAGGGTGACTCGAGCCTCCCCAGCCGCCCCCGCCCCGCCCGCCCCGCCCCAGCCATCCTCCCCCAGCTTCCACCTAACCTGAGACTTGAGCATCCTCTCTAGCGCGGACGGAGGAAGCGCGTGCTACGGAAGGGGCGGGGGGCACGCGAGCGCGGGGTGGGGGTGTCCCCGAAAGGATGCCCAAGGCGAGATCACAGGCGAACGGACTCCCTTCTCCCGCAGAGTTGGAGGGGGGGGCAAGACCTTATACCGAGACGTCCCCCCCCCACACACACACGCCCGTTCGTTACATGGGGAGGGGTGAACGACCGAAGGTGTGCTCTCCCCCTCCGCAGTTCTCTCTCGCCCACAAGGTGACATATTTCTAGAGGCCTTCCAGGGTAGAAAATATGCGGGTGGGTTTTTTTTTTTTTTTTTTGGCAAACAGCCGAGGAGGGCGCTGGGAACTTTCCCTACTCTTCTAGAACGGGTCCTATCTCGCACTGGGCAAGAGGTCGGACTAGATGACCTCAAAGATCCCATCTAATCCAATTGTATCTATAACCAGCTTCCAGGGCCTCCCTGTTTCCCTGCCCTCCTGCCTACACAACTTTCACTCTCCCAGCTTGACCACCCCAACCGTTCTAAAGTCTCCTCCTTCCTGCCCCCTCCCCAGGAATTCTTCCTCGCTCCACTATAACCCACCTTCTCGGTAAATACAGGCATGCCCTGGTATCCGCTGGAGTTCGTTCCGGACCCCACCGTGGATACTGTGGATGCCTTTTTAGAGATAGGGGGACATCAGTGGTTTTGCTGCAACAAGGTTTTTTAAAAAAGCGATTTGTTTAATGTTCCCCCATCTTTTTAATAGGTGTCCTGGTATCCATGGTACCAGTGGATAACTGCAACTGTGGATATCGAATCAGTGGGTACTGGGGCACGCCTGTACTTTGACACTAGCTTTCATTCCCAGACCCTTTAGGTGTGGCTAACAGGGCAATCCGATACAACTCGGAACTAAGCCCCGCTGAGTTTAGTGAGAACTATTCCCGTAAGGCTTAAGCATATATCGCAGCCTGAAACAGGATCTCCTGTGCTACTCCTGCCTTCATTCCCCTTTCTATTGCTATTCTACAGGGGGAATCTAGATTGCAAGCTCCTTGGGGCAGGGCCGTTTCCATCTTCTGTGACGCCCCAAAGTAGAGTACAGCATTGACAGTCTATAAATAATAATGAGGGTTCCCCCCCCCCCCCAATGCAGTTTCCCATGCAGTTTCATGGGTCTCTCAGATATCTGTGGCCCTGACTTTGGAAAGTACAAGATGGTTGCGTGGAATGTGGGCAGCGTGGAACGTGGTCGCGTGCCAGAGACTGCAGCGATTTTTTCCCCCCCTGAATCAACAAGTCACGGTGACCGTTTTATTTTTGTCGCGGCACTCACGAAGCCCAGTCCTAGGCGCCTCTACTCAGAAGTGCACCTCTGTAATGTCAATAGGGCTTGCTCCCGGGCAAGCATGCCTAGGATCATTGCCGTCAGAGGAGAGAGAGAGAGATTGCAGAGGGGCAAGGAAAGACCCTGGAGCTGTCCGTGGTGCTGAAAGTGCCTGTATCATCAAGGCCTTGCCGGGGAGGGTGTGAACACAGAAACCTATTGCCCCCCTGCCCCGTCTCGTCTCTGGGGCGGGCAGGGAATGTCTCCAAGACACGCCCCATCTCTCGCTATTGCACAGTGTAATGGTGCCCTATAATTTAGCAGAAGGACCATTATTATCAGTATTACCCAATACTTTATATATACCACTTTTCATTTCCAAGCGGTTCGCCTTCCCTCAAGACAGGGAAGCCCCTTCGCCACTGCAGCAGAATGTTTGGAGACCCAGTGTTTGGAGACCCAGACTTCTTGTGGCAGGGAGTTCCAGCAGCTGCACCGCTTCCTCTTTTTTTTTTTTTTTTTAGTCTCCCCCACCTTATTCACTTGAGGTCAGCAGGCTGCTGCATGATTTTGAGTCCCCACTAGAACCAATGAAACCTCCTGCAGTTGCCAAAAGAGAAAAAAAAAGACTTGTTTATGAATGGCGCCTATCTGGTGCTGATAAGACACCTGATAACTAATAAAGTGATGTAATGTGCAATGTGCTATGCGCCTTTTGAGTGCCATGTAGGCATTTTATTGCACAGATCTTGTTAGCTGGTGAGGCTAGCAAGGGTGCATGAGGGGGTTTTCTATGGTATCACTCAGCATGTAGAACTCCCTGCCACAGAAAGTTCCTCTGGATTGGGTTGTCAGATGGTGTGGGGGCAGGGCAATGCTGAGTGGCTTGGTCACGATCCAGGGTGTTGCGTTTTAGGATCTCCTCCTCCTCACCCTGACGGCATCACAGTTTCCATTTTGCAGAGGAGAAGATGGTACTGAGACAATGACTCAATGGGCCTTTTTGTGGTGGCACCCAGCATGTGGAACTCCCTGCCACATGAAGTACCTTTGACTTTCTCTTTGGGTGAATTCTGATGCTGTTTTAAGTATTTGTTTTAAAATGTAGATTTAAGAAACTTTAAGGCAGAAAACCAATGAAATGATTATTCTCATTATCCAAGGTTCATATATCCATTGTCGCAAGGGACCTCTGATCCACTCCCTTGAATTGCCTGGTCCTTCTTGCATATTTATCTTGCTCCTCTATCCCCAAATGATGCTTCACCTTCCTACAGTTTCCTCACTGGAACTGACCCCTGGAAAAAATTCCTGCAGCTCCCATAATTGTGCCATAGACACATACATGCTGCCTTACTCCAGAATAACTACCACATGCTCATTTTCTCTCCAAATTAGTTTTCTCTCCATAATTAGTTTAGGGCAGCAAGCCTATACACAGTAACCTGGGAGTAAGTCCCATTAAACTCGATGAGGCTTCCTTCTGAGGATACATGCCAAGGCTTGCACTGCCATGCTGCAATCCTATGCAGACTTTCCTGGGAGTAAGCCCCATTGAATCCAATGGGAGTTACCTCTCATGGTACTGTAAGAGTCCGAGCCTAGGCAGGCCTGCTCAGAAGCAAGTCCCATTATAGTCAACAGGGCTTTCTCCCAGTTAAATGTGACTCTCAGTGTGCAGCCTAAGCGTGTCTTTTAAAAGGTAGCTCCTCTGCATCCCTTGATCTGCTTCATAAAGGTGCATTAAATGCACCAATTTGAAAGGAAATCCCACAGTGCAGGTGGCTGGAAATCTGTGGCAAAGGAAAGCGACAACCTGACTAATGAGATGCATGCCCTAACGTGCAGTCATATGTCTGGGAATGTGCAGCAATGCAGCAACACGGATGGCTCACCCCTCCCCACTCCTTCCTAGATCCCGGTTCAAAAGCTACACGTTGCCCTCCGAAAATTGCGGACGGAATAAAGATTCTTAAGACCACACGTTCATTTGCAGTCTCAATACAGGCACAATAGGAAAAAGCATTGCAAGCATTTCATAGCATTTCATAGCACCATAGCTGTGATAGAGGAACAGTGCAAATCCTAGGCATGCCTACGCAGAAGTAATCCCCTTGGGTTCAATAGGGCTTCCTCCCATGTAAGTGCATCTGGGATTGGAGCCTTGGATCAGAGGTCCTTGTTGCAGTGGCTCTACTGCATGCTGCGGGCAATCCCGACCAACAGTGTTACACCTTGCGCAATTAAACCCACCCACCGTCTCTTCAATCCAGAGACGGGAGCTTCCCCTTCGACTTGCTGAGAGACCTGCCAAGGATGCTGAATCATGGTGCAGCCGAGATGCCGGTAGAGAGGGGGTTGGGCCAACTCAGGAAATGAAGTGATGAAGGGGAGGGTTTTAAGGATGCGGATGCCTCCTCTGTGCCTCTGCCCTTTCTCCTTACTCCTCCCTTCTCTCCATTGATTTTGGATTTGCAAACCATTTGGGGTAGGAGCCTATTGATCCTTGCCCTCTTGTTTAAACTTTACATGCTCTCTCTCTCTCTCTCTCTCTCTCTCTCTCTCTCTCTCTCTCTCTGTGTGTGTGTGTGTGTGTGTGTGTGTGTGTGTGTGTGTGTACAGCACAATCCTAGGCCTGTCTACTCTGGAGTAAGTCCCATTGCCTTCAGTGGGGCATACTGGCACAAAAGTGAGTACAGGATTAGGCTGCAATTCTATCCACACTTACTGAGGAGGAAGCCCCCATTGACTCAAGCCCCCACCCCTTCTAACTGGGCAAGAGGCACTTTTTCAAATGGTGTTTCCTCTTATATTTAGCAGGGGGAGAGCCCCTTCACCCCTGAGCAGTGCCTTTCTCGTGGCTGTTGCTGGTGGTGTTCTGCATTTTTTAGATTGTGAGCCCTTTTGGGAGAGGGAGCCGTTGAGAACTTTATCAATACTATTTGCCTGTAAACCACTTTGTGAACTTAGTGTTGAAAAGCAGTATATAAATACTATTTGATTGATTGATTGATTGATTGATTGAGACTATTATGGGCTCCAGACCTGGCTTTGATTTATGAATTTCAACTCACCTAATGGTTTGGGTGAGTTGTATAGCTGTATGATGGCAACTGTTATTTTATTGCAGTGTTATCTATCTTTATATTTTTATATGCCGTTAAAGGTCTTTGATTTTTTTTACTGTTATGGGTCTTACTCCTGAGTAGACCTGCTAAGGATTGGGTTCTTAGTTGGCTGCCAATTTCAAAGCAGGATTTGTCCTGCATTCTTCCTCATGCTCTTAAGAGCTAATCTTACACGTCCCGAACAGATGGAAGTGGGAATAATTCCGCCTCCAAGAACAAGGGTGTATGTGTGTGTCATAATGTAGAATGCTTCCCCATGCAACAAACAAACATATCCCTCGCTGGGTTTAGTAAATAAGCACAGGGAAGGAAAAGATTTAGTGCGGGCCTCTTTCTGATTTGCTAGTTGACAGTGGTGTTACTAGGGTTTGTGTCAGTGTGAAAACTCATTGTGTCACTATATGGACCTCTAGTTGTTTGGCTATAATTTTTGATAGAATACAGATATTTTGAAGGTATTTTTGAACAAAGGTAAAGGTTTCCCCACGACCGAATGGTCTAGTCGTGACCGACTGTAGGGGGCAGGGCTCATCTCCGTTTCTAAGCCTGTAGTGCCAGCGTTTGTCCGAGGACAAGCTTCCGTGGTCATGCGGCTGGCATGACTGCATGCCATAGTGCATGGAACGCCGTTACCTTCCCACCGAAGTGGTCCCTATTTATCTACTTGCATGTTGACGTGCTTTCATGCTGCTAGGTTGGCAGGAGCTGGGACTAGCAACGGGATTTTTGAATACTGTCACGTTATATAGTAGGTGGGTGCCTGCGCATCTGTCTGCCACCTGAGGCAACTGCCTCAGTTGGCCTTAGGGTTGAGCCGAACCTGGACATCAATTCTAGGAAACTGCTGCGTTTAGTCCCAATTCGAACTAAATCCCCCCATGCATGTATGCCAAGGAGACATGTGCTGTACCCGATGGTGGGGAGGAGGCAGTCTTGGAGATCTCCTCATTCCCTTGCCTTGGGGGAAGTCCCCACTTTCCTTTCTCCTGTTTAGCTGGTGCAGAACCAAGGAGAGAAAGAGAGAGGAAAGGGGGCTAGGATATGGCTTTGTGCACGTTCCACCGATCTGCCCCCTTCCTGCTCAGAGATACTTTTCCCCACCCCTCCCATTACCTACCCCCACTGCCAATTCACCTGGTTGAGTGGCGCACGGCAGCCTCACTGCTGGCCTGAGCATGCAGCCGCTAGTGATTGTGCTCAGTGGTGTCATCTAAATGATTTAAGAACAGGTACTCACTTTTGATTGGCACGTGTCGGGACCCACCCACCAGAAGTGACATCATAAGCCAGAAGTGATGTCGTGGCAGGAAGTGACATGAAAAAAGCCCTTTTTGAGGCCTCAGAGGATTTTAAACTGACCCAACAGTTGCAACAGTATTCCACAGCACCCCCAGAACATGTTAAGGAGGCCTGGCATCATGTTAAAACCCCAGAGCAACTCATTTTTCAGGGGCAAGGAAAGGAAAGGCTCCGCTCGCAGCCTGCCTGCCTGCCTGCCTCTGAGAACATGCAGGCAACTCAAACATGCAGGAAATTCAAACGTTGCAGAGGGCGGAGTCGACGAGTGGGCGGGCGAATGGGCGGGGCCAGCTGTAATCCTAGAAACCGGTACTTGCGTACCCCTGCGTACCCCCTGCATGACATCACTGGTTGTGCTGTGCTTGCTGGTGGTGCTTGCCAGCTCTAGGAGTGGTGCGGCCCAATGCAGGGCATCCTAGCGGGGCCACTCACCCAGCTTGCAGGGCTCCCCTCTCACCCAGACAAGCGCTTGTGGGGCCGTGTGCGGCACCTAGAAATAGTTGGTGATGATATGACGACATATCACTGCCAACTGCTACCGGGAGGCCCATTTTGGGCTGTTCGGAGACAGGGGCAGGTGGGAGGGCCCAAGATAAAGCTGCTCTGCTCACCCCACTGACTTACAGCCCATAGAGATCCCAGCTGCAGCAGCAGGTGATACACTCTCTACCCCGATGTGAGGGCCCCCCCCAAAGTGCTGGCCTAACTCCAGGTTAGGACTGCGCCCCAAAAGTCAGTTACCAAGTTCAAGGCAGAGGCAAAATTCGGCAATCCCATGTCTACTCAGAAGTAAGTCCCATGAAGTTTAAGGGGGCTTACTCCCATGTTAAGGGACGTGGTGGCGCAGCGGGTTAAACCGCTGCTGCTGGGCTTTCCGACTGGAAGGTTGGGAGTTCAAGACTGCGCGATGGAGTGAGCTCCCGTGGCTTGTCCCAGCTCCTGCCAACCTAGCAGTTCGAAAGCACCTAAAAATGCAAGTAGATAAATAGGGACCACTTCGGGGGGAAGGTAACGGCGTTCCGTGCACTACGGCGTAGAGTCATGCCAGCCACATGACCACGGATGCTTGTCCTGGAACAAAACACTGTCTCTACAGGCTTTGAAATGGAGATGAGCACCACCCCCTACATTTGGTTACAACTAGACCATTTGGTCATGGGGAAACCTTTACCTTTTTACTCCCACGTAATTGGGGTTAGGGTTGCTGCCCAAGCCTCTACAATGCACCAGATCGTTACAAGTTTTAAAATATACAAGATGAGCACAGTGAAAATGAGTGATGACAACCTCTGAGCAATGACAAGTTAATTAAAATCCATAATGGGATTAAAACCATTTGTCTTGATGGAGACTTGTAGAGAGGATGTCAAGCATTGCTATGCTTTCTGATTTCCTTCTGCAATAATGTCAGGCAAAAGGGGGCCAGTCCTATCTGGACTGACAAAAGGAAATACTTTTTTTTTTTACCCAGAGGGTAATTAACTTGTGGAACTCCTTGCCACAGGAGGTGGTGATGGCGTCTGGCCTAGGTGCTTTTAAATGGGGACTGGACAGATTTCTGGAGGAAAAGTCGATTGCAGGCTACAGGCCATGATGGGTGGTGCAACTTCCACACTTTAAAAGTAAGCTACCACAGAATGCCAGGTGCAAGGGAATGGCAACAGAATGCAGGCATCTTGTTGTCTCATGCCTCCCTGGGGCACCTGGTAGGCCACTGTGAGATGCAGGAAGCTGGACTAGATGGGCCTTTGGCTTGATCCAGCATGGCTCTTCTTATGTTCTTAGGATAGCAAATTCTCTTTTATTTACTTCATATTTACCTCAGAATTTTATCTCAGAAATTTACCTCAGAATGCCAGATGCAAGGGAGTGACAACAGGATGCAGGCACCTTGTGGTCTCGTGTGCTCCCTGGGGCATCTGGCGGGCCACTGCGAGATACAGGAAGCTGGTCTAGATGGGCCTTTGGCCTAATCCAGTGGGGCTTTTCTTTGTTCTATTCAGCCCTGATGCCACTATGTCAATAAGGGCATCCATTGCATCCTGCGGTGGAGGGTAGAGGGCAGTCACAGAAGCCTCCTCAAAAGCCCTTCCCTTGGGACCAAACATTCCCTTCCATTGGGGCTGCATCAGTGCTGGAAAGTGGGCTAGGATCAGGCCTTGAAGAACCAGCTTTACTGAGTTGCTTTTTTGGACAGGAGCCTCTCCAAAGATTTGAACAGGAAAGTGAATTATCGCCCGAGCTGAAGACTGGTTCATGAGGAATGAAAGCATCATCTCTGACAATTAAATGGCTCTCTTAAGAACATCAGAAGAGCCCTGCTGGATCAGGCCAAAGGCCCATTTAGTCTAGCTTTCTGTATCTCACAGTGGCCCACCAGGTGCCTCAGAGAGCACCCAAGTCCACAAGATGCCTGCATCTGGCATTCTGAGGTACATTTATGAGGTAAAATTCTGAGGTAAATATGAGGTAAATAAAAGAGAATTTGCTATCCTAAGAAGAGCTCCACTGGATCAGGCCAAAGGCCCATCTAGTCCAGCTTCCTGTATCTCACAGTGGCCCACCAGGTGCCTCAGGGAGCACATGAGACCACAAGATGCCTGCACCCTTCAGTTGTCGCTCAGCTGAGCGAGAACTATCTGGCCACTCACTGTTGAGACCAGCTTAACTAAAAAGCTCTCTTCCTCCTGCCACAGTGAGACTGGACAAGCTGTCGGAAGCTGCCAAGGTGAACAACGATGCCATCCGCACAGCGCAGGAGGAGATTTCGGAATACCGCCGGCAGATGCAGTCCAAAATCACTGAGTTCGAGACCCTCAAAGGGACCAAAGAATCCTTGGAGAGGCAGAGGGCTGATCTGGAAGATCGGCATCATGTGGACGTCCTGTCTTATCAGGTAAGTTGGGGCAAGGCTGGGCCAGAGACCAAGGAGCTTAACGCCAGATCCTTTGGCATGCATGGGATAGATGGATACCTGCATCTAAAGCCATGAGCCTTGAATTGACATTGCCTGTCTGTTCCCTTTTTTCCTTTTCCAATGTAGGGAGAAGGAATAGAGGAGGCAGCAGCTTGTGCTTGCAGACAAGGAAGGGTGTGATGTGTCATGATGGGGGATGACGACACGCACTGCCATATAAACTCTACCTCCAGCACTGGTCAGCCTTTGTTCGGGCCTGTCCATTGTCCCTTCCTTTATCCGTTAAGCCAGAGGCCTCCGCACTGTGACCCACAGACCGGATCTGGTGTACGGGGAAATCCTTCCCCATTGTGAGCAGTGCGGATTGTTCCGTCGTGCTGCCGCTGCTAATGTGCTGCCTTGAGAGACGCTCTGGGCCGTCATGTCTATCATCACAAACCCGAGCAGGCTGTGCACCCGGATTTCTGGGTAGACGCGACTGGGTGGACTCTCCGGGCAGTGCGAGGGCGCAATCCTAACCAGGAGTTAGGCTGGCACAGTTAGGCCTGCCAAGTTTGGCTGGCACAAAGGCTACTGAATCCATTCTAGGCTGTAAATAATGAAATCCATGGTGGGGTGTTGCACACTGCTGCAATCCATGCTCAGCCCTCTGGAGCTTGCGTATGGCCTCCTTGGAGGCTTCCAGACATGACTAGAGGTCAATTCTGGTTTGCACCAGCAAACTGGAAATGCTTCTAATGCATCTGTGAGCGCAATCCTTACCTGGAATGAGGCCGGCACAGTCAGGCCAGCAAAGTTTAGCTGGCACAAGGGACACCGTGAAGCAAGTCTGGATCACTTTTGGAGTCAGGGAGGATGGTGCACACCTGTGTGCTGGATTCTCTGTCTCTGAGTGTAGTCCAAACATATTTCATGGTGGCCCTTGTGCCGGCCCAAGTTTGCTGGCCTAACTGTGCCGTCCTCACTCCAGGTTAGGCTTGCGCCCTGAGAGGCTTTCTAAGGCTACTTCCAGCTGCATCTAGGAGATGCTCTGAAGTCCTCCTGTCACAGGCTTTGCATCTGCAGATATTCAAATCTGCACATCCAGAGCCCACGGAGAAGGAGGGCCCATTGTATAGATATGCACAAACGATGCATCGATGCAACATAAACAAACTACACAATCAATAGTTTGGTTGGTTGGTCTGTTTGGTGCTGATCAAAATGAACCCTGATTCTGATAATCATACCTAATCCTATCAGTTCACTGTCTCCCTTCCTGAACTCTGACTATGGAGTAAGTCCCATTTACTTTAATGGTACTTAGGGCACAATCCTAACCTGGAGTTAGGTTGGCACAGTTAGGCCAGCAAAGTTTGGCCAGCACAAGGGACACCGTAAAGTGTGTTTGGAGCACTCTTGGAGTCAAAGAGGCCAGCACACAGATGTGCGCCATCCTCACTGACTCCGAGAGTGGTCCAAATGTGCTTTACATTGGCCCTTGTGCCAGCCAAACTTTGCTGGCCTAACTGTGCCAGCCTAACTCCAGGTTAGGATTGCGTCCTTAGTCTTGGGTGAGTGTGTACATGAACGCAGTCTGAGTGAACGAGTGCAATCAAATGTAACCCATCTTTTCATGGTGCCTTCACTTGCAAAGGCTAATGCAGGACCCACAATTCCTTGTGGGCTGCCAGCCGATTATCACCCATGGAGAGTCCAAATCCACAGCAGAGGATGTATTTTTTGCGCCAACTTAAGAAATTTAACCTGCCTCAAGAGCTGTTCATTCAGTTTTATAGAGGAATCATTGAATCTGTTCTTTCTAACTCTACAACGGTCTGGTTTGGTTCAATGACTAAACAGGATAAGAATAGACTCCAAAGGACAGTCAAAACTGCAGGAAGAATAATAGGAGTCAGCTTGCCCTCTATAGAAGATTTATATATTGCTCGGATGAGGAAAAGAGCAGAAAGGATTGTTGCAGATCACTCTCACCCTGCTTGTAATCTGTTTGAACTTCTTCCCTCTGAACGTCGTTATAGGACATGGAATATTAGAACAACCAGGCACAAGAACAGTTTTTTCCCCCCGTGCTGTTGGGGTACTGAATAGCTGATTATGTTGTTTTGGTTTTGATTTGGATACGTTTAGTTTGTTAATGTGATGGTATTATTGTTAATGTGATGGTATTATTTATTACTTTAAGGTATATGTGAGAGCTTTTGGGCCAAAGTAAAATTCCATGTATGGTGAAATTCCATGTATGGCCAATAAAATTATATTCTATTCTAAATGACCACCTGGAACTCCCCCTCTTTTTTCCCTAGGAGACAATTGCGCAGCTGGACAATGAACTGAGAAATACCAAGTGGGAGATGGCTGCCCAGCTTCGGGAATACCAAGATCTGCTCAACGTCAAAATGGCCCTGGATATAGAGATTGCTGCTTACAGGTACACCTTAAACCATTGGCGAGAGCTAGGAATCCAAGATTGGGGAGAGTAACACATTCTGTCACAATCCCATCGCCTGATGCTCTGCTCAAGGTAGATGATGGGGTGAGGCGGTGCTCATCTCTGTTTCTAAGCCAAAGAGACGGCATTTGCCCGAGGACAAGCTTCCGTGGTCATGTGGCCGGCGTGACTATGCACCAAAGCACACGGAACGCCGTTACCTTCCCATCGAAGTGGTACCTGTTTATCTGCCTGCATTTTTACATGCTTTCAAACTGCTAGGTTGGCAGGAGCTGGGACAAGAGCTCACTCTGTTGTGTGGTCTCGAGCTGCCAACCTTCCGGTCAGCAAGCTTAAGAGCTCAGCGGTTTAACCCGCAGCACCACCATGCCCCCCATTAACCCTTGATGCACGTAGCCTAATCTGCCTTTTGGTGGTTTGCAAAACCGACAATTGGTCCAGACCCACAGTTTGAACCAGCCACTGGTTCAGATCTCAACAGAGGAGAAACTGAGGCAGAGAAAGAATGTACAAACATTTCAGTTCTGTATACTCGGGCCTGAATACAGAAAGGGATGGTTATTTCATTAAGGTTAATGTCAGCAGATGTAAAAAATTAAGCAGCAGTTTCTGATGCCCCCTTTCCACCCCTTACAACAGGAAGCTCCTGGAAGGGGAGGAGTGCCGAATTGGAGCTGGTTTGGGACCATTCCCATTCCCTGAAGCCCTCCCCAAAGCGCCAAGCTTTTCCACCCACATCAAAGTCAAGAGCGAAGAGAAGATCAAAGTGGTGGAGAAGTCTGAGAAGGAGACCGTGATCGTGGAAGAGCAGACTGAGGAAATCCAAGTGACTGAAGAGGTAACAGAGGAAGAAGAGAAAAAAGAGGAAGGGGAAGAAGAGGAGGGAGAGCAAGAGGAGGAGGAAGAAGAAGGGGAAGGAAAAGAGGAAGAAAAGGAAGAATCTGGAGAGGGTGAAGAAGAAGAGAAGGAAACTGAGTCACCAGCAAAAGAGGGAGAGTCTCCATCAGCAGAGGAAGCCACACCAGCGAAGGAGGAGGAGGCCAAATCTCCTGACAAGGTGACATCTCCAACAAAGGTTGATGCCAAATCTCCAGCCGCAAAGTCACCAGAGAAGGTTGCCTCTCCCACCAAAGAGGAGGCCAAATCTCCTGCCAAAGCAAAGTCCCCGACCAAGGAGGAAGCAAAGTCTCCGGAGAAGTCCGCATCCCCCTCCAAAGGTGACTCCAAGTCACCAGCCAAGGTTGCTTCTCCAACCAAAGATGACTCCAAGTCTTCAGCCAAGGTGGCTTCTCCAGCCAAAGATGAAGCCAAATCTCCAGCAAAGGTAGCTTCTCCAGCCAAAGATGAAGCCAAGTCTCTGCCAAAGGCTACATCGCCTACCAAGAAGGGGAGCGAGTCTCCAGAAAAGGTGAAGACTCCAACAAAGGAGGCGGCCAAGTCTCCAGCACCCAAGTCTCCGGCACCCAAGCCTCCAGCAAAATCCCCAGAGAAGGTCAAGTCTCCCACAAAGGAGGAGAAGTCTCCAGAGAAGGTCAAGTCACCGGCGAAAGAAAAGGCCAAATCGCCAGAAAAGGAGGCAGCCCCTGCAAAGGAACCGGCCAAACCACCTCAGAAGGAGACCAAGGCACCCGCAAAAGAGGAGAAAGCCCCAGCGAAACCAAAAACAGATGAAAAGAAAGAAAGCAAAAAAGCAGAGGAGCCAAAAGAAGACACTCCTGCCAAAGAGGTGCAAAAAGAAGAACCCAAAGTAGAGAAGGAAGGAAGGAAGGCTAAGAGTGAGGACAAGGAAGACAAGAAGGCAGCATCAAAGCCTGAGCCCCCTGCCTCTGAGGAGAAGAGGAAGGAGGCTGTTAAGGCTGAGGAGGACAAGGGGAAGGACAAAGAACCCGCCAAGCCAGCACCAAAGCCCAAGGAGGAAGCCAAGAAAGAACCTGAGCCGAAACCTCAGGCAAAAGACGTGAAGGCCAAGGAACCGAGCAAGCCTACTGAGAAGGAAGTGGAGAAGCCAAAACCAGAGGAGAAAAAGGAGCAGCCCAAGGAGAAGACGGAATCCAAGAAGGTCCAGGAGGAGAAGCCCAAAGCAGAAGAGAAACCCAAAGAGGAAACCAAGAAGGAACCCAGCAAAGATGCCAAGGAGACTTCCAAGTCAGAGCTGGCCAAGGAGGCCCCCAAGCCCAAGACGGAGAAAGTTGAAAAGTCCTCCAGCACAGACTCCAAAGACAGCAAGCCGACAGAGAAAGCGGCCGCAGACGAGAAAGCCAAGAAGAGCGAGAAGTGAAGGAGAGGACCCTGGAGGGTGCACGATGGGCTGCTGGAGGAGTTGGGGAGGTCCTCCCTGCTACAGGGCTGGCTCCCTTTGCCCTTAAGAGACAAGACTTGGCTTTGGTGAGGAGTTCTCTGGCTTCCACCAAGGCTCGGTGATTCATGTTAGCAATATGTTTATGTGAAAGAAACAAAAAAAAAAACCCTAACAAGCAATGAAACGAGCCTCCGGTCCAAGGAAGTTCGACTATGTTATGATAGCTTCTGTAGCAGAATGTGATACATGCAGAATGCCACATTTAAACACTTGAATTATTTACGGTAGGGTGGGGTAGGGTGGGGTAACCCTTGACTGTCCCTTTTCCCAATAAGTGCATTTATTGACAGTACGGGCAAAAGCCATGGGTCGAGCGCAATAAACGAATGTACACTGTTAGAGCTAGAGAAGTCTTACAGTAGGCTAGAGAAGTCCAAAATGTTCTGAAATGCCTTGTCTTCATCTTACACACTCGTACGCATTTGTCGCTAACACCAAGAGCTTCATCTGTAGCTGGTCTTAGGAGGAAGATCGTTTGAGGGGCTTGGGCACGACAACCATAAAACGGGTTTTTTTTTTAAAACTAGCTTCATCCCTGTGGTTCCTTACCCCTCCTGACACCAGGGGACCCTGGAGAATCCTAGTTTTGCTGAAAGGGTCCTTTCAGCCAAGTTTGTCCTTTCCAGTGGGAAGGAGTTGCACAGGTTGGAGCTGGTTCGATGTGGCTGAAGTTTTGCCGTGTAGATCTGCCCTGACACTGCTGTAAACCATCACATTCTTACTCACTCACACACACAACCACACGCGCACACACACAGCCACACACAGATGAGAAGTGCACACCACCCTGACACAGTTGCTTCTGTGCAGTACGAGCAAATAAAAATGCTTCTGAGTTGACTTGTCTTCTCAGTGTCGTGGTCCCTTGTTTTTGAATACGATGAGGGAAACCTTTCTGAAAGATGTCCAAAAGATTGGGCAGAGATCTTCCCAGGCTAATGGCGGTGTAGCAAACGCCGCTCACAACTTGGTGCCCCCACTGCATGGATTTGAACAGAAGTCAACGGAGTAGCCATATGGAGGAGAAGAGAGGTTGGCTAGAGTGTCTCTGATACTCTAGCTCACCACTTGCCACACCACCTCTTCTTTTTTGAATCTTAAGGAGCAGGAAAAGGTGCAGTGAAGGTGGGCAGGTACGGACCCCCCCCCCGTCAATTTCCTCTCTGAGTTGACCTCCTCAGTGTGCCCCAATCTTGACTTTGACCCCCTTCTTCCAATCCTGGTTAAAGGCCTTGTCTGTCTCCCCTTGTATTGCTTCTTTCTCAGCCCCACAATCTCCTCCTTTCCCGCTGTTAGCAACTGCAATGTGCTATTTTAATCAAGAAATTTTGGGGGGAAAAGATCACAAAAAAAACCCCCCCCAAACACCCCTAGTCCCGGCAAATGTCCACAACTCTCAACCTCCATGCTGAGGAGCTGCTAATGTCGATCATTGTATTGTTGGCCTTGCTGAAATCCCCTCCTTCTGAGTTCGGCTTCTCTCTTTAGCAAAAGAAAACGGAGCCCTTGCTTGAATACTAAAGAAATCATCCTTCCAAGAGGCGGGGAAGGATTCAAAGCAGCAAAGCAAATTGCCTCTTCAGATTAGGTGCTCGAAGCAGGAAGAACATTATTATGACATTATTAAAAGCTGCTTGACGTCGTCTCCTAGTTCTGGTGTTGTGCGAGAGGGAAAAAGAACCTCCCTCTCTCCATCCCACGCCTAATTGTGTATGTCGCAGTCCTGCCCCTCCTCAAGGCAGCTTCTTTCTAGACTGAAGTGATCAAATGAAATTCGACGTGGGCTTAATTGTACTTTGGGAAATTTGTAACTGCAAGGGTTCCTCCAGCTATGATACATTTCCACCGGCACCCCCTCATTGGCCTTGAGCTCCTCTCTGCTTCATTTTCAGAACAGGAAACCCTCTGTCTCCCCAGAGTAAAGGGCTCAGGTGCTCTGGAGGCAGCGGCATAGCAAGGAGGGTGCAGAGGGTGCAGTCTGCCCTGGGTACCAGCCATTAGAGGGTACTAAGAGTGTCAGTGTTGCTCCCATCTTGGTCACACCACTCTCAACATGTACTGCAGCAGGCAGGAGAGCCACCGGCTCATATAACCTTCAGAGCCAATGCGCACACTCCCTGCAGCAGTTCTCCCCCCAGCAGCCTGGAGGCGATGTGATGACATCATGACGACGTCATCACGTCACCACCAATCGGCTGGGTTGCTGAGCTCTGCCCTGGGCAATACTGCCGCTGCCGCCACCAGCAACGCCCCAACCTGAATGGAAGCGCTGTTCAAGGTGAGTGCCCCCCCCGTTCCATCAAGAGGCAGAGGGTTGGGGGAGGGGAACTGGGCAACGTGCCACCACTCTCCGTTGCGGCATTTTCCTGACCAGGACCCAGGAGAAGCAAACCCGGCACAACGGTCGAAAGCTGAATTAAGAAAAGCAAATTCAAGTGATTCCTGGCAGATGCAGACGTTGACTGGATCAGTGCTTGGGAGTATGCAGTACAAAGGAAACGCAATTCATGGGGGAGCTAAAACGATATGTCCTTTTCCCAGCGCACCAACAACCCCCTAAAAATGGAATCTCATAGAGCCTAATTCCCATAAAAGTGGTAAACATGTTTCTGGGCTGCACTACTCCACAATGTCGAGGAGGGAGGGCGGGCATAAGATGGCGAACTCCATCTAAAATACTCCCTGCATGCAGAAAGCTAGCACGTCAGGGGAAATAGTTTGAGCCCGACTCCACTGACATTCTGGGTAGGTTCCACACACATTCTGAAGCGAGACCAGCCCAGACACACAAACAACAGGCTCGTCGCCCAGCCCCATCCTGGAGACTGAATAAGCTCCTATTCCTCCAGCAATATGGTTTTTCAGCCTGCGCATTAGAGTGTCAACAACACCAGCCTCATAATGGAAGGGCCACGTGCCTATGTATGGCTTACTTTTTTTACCCAGCGGGTCATTAAGCTATGGAACTCCTTGCCACAGGAGGTGGTGATGGCATCTGGCCTGGATGCCTTTAAAAGGAGACTGGACAGATTTCTGGAGGAAAAGTCCATCGTGGGCTATAGGCCATGATGGGTGGTGCAAACCTCCTTACATTAGAAGTAGGCTACTTCAGAATGCCAGGTGCGAGGGAGTGGCAACAGGATGCAAGCATCTTGTTGTCTACTTAGGCACCTGGTGGGCCACTGTGAGATACAGGAAGCTGGACTAGATGGGCCTTTGGCCTGATCCAGCAGGGCATTTCTTATGTTTTTAAGGTCCAGACTGAGTTGCAAGTTATTATAGCTCCCTTCTCACAGACAGGATAGCAAATTCTCTTTTATTTACATCTTATTTCCCTCAGAATTTTACCTCAGAATGCCAGGTGCAAGGGAGTGGCAACAGGATGCAGGCATCTAGTGGTCTTGGGTGCTCCCTGAGGCACCTGGTGGACTGCTGTGAAATACAGGAAGCTGGACTCGATGGGCCTTTGGCCTGATCCAGTGGGGCTCTTCTGATGCTCAATCATTTCAACCGTTCTGGATTCCCTCCCTATCGTTCTCGCTTCCTTCCCCAAAGTCTCTCCTTCCCAGGGCTGCTTGCTTGCGTGCCACCACTCCTTCCTTCCTTCCCTCGCTCCTGCGCTCAGCGAGATAAGGCAGAGGTAGAGCTAAAAATAGGTCTCTAATGGAAGCTGCAATGCAGCCTCCGTTTCCCGCACACTGGCGCACAGGCAGCCAGCTGACTTGGCAGAAACCGAAGCTGGGCAGACGATTCTGAAGGTGGGACAGGAGACAGCCCGCCCCTGTCTCTCCATCAGCCCAGGTCCGACTCCCCACGGAATTGCACTGCAAGGCCCTGCCCTCCGTCCCAATGCAGTTTCCTTTTCTGCTGCAGCTAACTGCCGGCTCCTTTTGCTGCAATGACACTTGGCAAAGAAGATACTTGGCACAGATTCCCGCAGCCAAAGAACCCCCGTTTTTGTTTGTTCCAACATTTGCAATATTTGACACCCTAGCAGCATAAGAGCCCGGAGCCCAGGACTGCTGAATGCAAGGGATTTTTCATGTCCAGGGGTAGACAAAGCTGCATTTAAACAGATAATTGTGGGGAAACTGACACCTAGTTTTGACACATGGGAGTCTTTTCTTTTTCTTGGAGCCATGCAATGGGGAAAAAAAGAAGAGAGCAACCAAAATGGTTAGGGGGCTGGGGCACCTCCCCTATGAGGAAAGGCTACAGCATCTGGGGCTCGTCAGCCTAGAAAAAAGGCACCCGAGGGGGGACTTGATTGAGACATACAAAATTATGCACGGGATGGATGAAGTGGACAGAGGGCGGTTCTTTTCCCTCTCTCACAATACCAAAACCAGGGCACAGCCACTAAAATTGTTGGGAGAGTGCAAACAATCAAAAGGAAATACTTTTTTACCCAGCGGGTAATTAATCTGTGGAACTCCTTGCCACAAGAGGCGGTGATAGTATCTGGTCTAGATGCCTTTCAAAGGGGACTGGACAGGTTTCTGGAGGAAAAGTCCATCGCAGGCTACAGGCCATGATGGTTAGCGCAACCTCCTTACTTTAGAGTTAGGCTACCTCTGAGTGCCAGATGCAGGGGAGTGGCAAGGAGATGCACATATCTAGTTGTCTTGTGTGTTCCCTGAGGCATCTGGTGGGCCGCTGCGAGATGCAGGAAGCTGGACTAGATGGGCCTTTGGCCTGATCCAGTGGGGCTCTTCTTATGTTCTTATGCACTGGTCTTCAGGAAACACAGGCAGGCCGAGTAATCGGTCCTGTCATACAGAAGAGGGGGAAGACTTGTTCACTGTGGGTCAGGAATCTATTGGTAGAAACTACAGGGAAACAGATTTCAGGCTACACATCAGGAAGAATATCCTAACTCGAATCAGGTAACTTAATGACATCAGCCAGGCAAGGTATCGTCCCCCCCCCCAATATCCATAGAGGATACCGTTCCTAACCCCCCGTCCCCCTACCGGAAACCACAGATAAAGGGAAACCCTATCTTCGTGCCCCCCATGTGCCCCCAATACCTTTGGACCCAGCTAGCGCAAGGGCTGTATCCTTTGTCTGCTATTCTGTACTCAACCTGTTCAACTTGTTTAAGGTTGGGCGGGCAGAAGGGTCTTAAAAAACTGGTTCCCTTGTATTGTGTCTTTCCTTTCTTTGGCTTAGGCCAGGGCATGCTGTGTGTCAAACATCCATGAGCATAAGAAGAGCCCTGCTGGATCAGGCCAAAGGCCCATCTAGTCCAGCTTCCTGTATCTCACAGTGGCCCACCAGATCCCTCAGGGAGCACACGAGACAACAAGATGCCTGCATTCTGTGGTCACGCCCTTGTGTCTGGCATTCTAAGGTAAATCCTGAGGTAAACACACCAGTGGCTAGTAAAGATTCTCCACAGCATTTCTCTTTGACAGCCACCAGAACTAGATGCTCCTCTTCAGACATGTACTCATATGAACAGCCCCGCTGGATTAGACCAAAGGCCCATCTAGCCCAGCTTCCTGTATCTCACAGTGGCCCACCAGATGCCTCAGGGAGCGCATGAGACAACAAGATGCCTGCATCCTGTTGCCACTCCCTTGTATCTGCCATTCTGAGGTAAATTTCTGAGGCAAAATTCTGAGGTAAATAAAAGAGAATTTGCTATCCTGTCTGTGGGGACGGAGCTATAACAACTTGCAACTCAGCCTGGGCCTTAAGAACATAAGAAGAGCCCCGCTGGATCAGGCCAAGGCCCATCTAGTCCAGCTTCCTGTATCTCACAGTGGCCTAGCAGGGAGCACATGAGACAAAAAGATGCTTGCACCCTATTAACACTCCCTTGTCCCTAGCCCTCCTTAGGGCAGAGGCCTCTACAACACCACTGCAAATCGACACGTAAGTAGGATCGGGAAAAATCGATTCTTTCTTCCATTTTTTAATAATTCCACACTATTCCTACAAACAATGGAATGGATGAACCAGAGTGGTTGAGGGGGTAGGAGCTGGATTTCTGGCGTGGCCAGAAGGGGACAAAGTCGCAACTCTGTCCGACCAAGGACTGCTGGCAGCAAAACTCTCCTCCCGATTCCAACAATGCAGGGGGCTCAACGGTGGCTGAAGAACCCCTGAGGGTAGTTGTACTTGAATGGCTTCATCCGACTGGGGCCCCTGAAAGAGGAAACGGGAGAGGGAGAGAGAGAGGGGAGAGAGAGGTGTGAATTTCAAATGCTAGAAGGTTCCGGGGCCTCCAGAGAAGAGCTGGGAATGCTAATTAAAGTGCTAAAAAAAAGAGAGCACTACGATCAAACATCAAGACCAGTGTGAACGCAACTGTTGTTGTTTTCAAATAGAGTCCCTGATCCAAAGAGCTTACAGTCAAACAGGCAAGACGCAAAAAGCAGAGATCACAATGACAGCTGGGGTAGGGCGGAGGCAGAAAGCAAAGGGTAGCTTCCATCGCAAAACAGGACAGTAACACAAACTTGCACAAGCAAAGCCAAACAAAGCCACAACACTGAAAGCCGAGCAGGCCAGCAACCTGCCTCTTTGGTGCTGCGTTGCAAAGGGAGTACAGATGTCAGGATGGAATCTATTGCAACCTCCAGAACCCTCACAATAACTCGGTCTCTGCTTCAAAAAAAGCTAAGTATCTAGTCCTCATGATCATGGAGAGAAAAAAAGTCTTAACTATGTTTGTCCAGAAGCTGGAAACAAATGTGCAAGAGGTTGTTTTTTCTTTTTTTAAGCCACATTTGGGACTACCTTGCCTTTCTTCCCCCCCCCCCAAATACCTCTATTGCACACGTCTACTGGCTGTGAACTAAGATGTACATGCTCTTTTTTTCCCCCGTTTCAGAGTGCAACCCTAACCTGGAGTTAGGATTGCAACGTTTGGCTGGCACAAGGGCCACAGTAAAGTATGTTTGGACCACTCTCGGAGTCAGAGAGGCCAGCACACAAACGTGTGCTGACTCCGAGAGTGGTCCAAACGTGCTTTACGGCGGCCCTTGTGCCAGCCGAACAGTGCCGGCCTAACTGCAGATTAGGATTGTGCTCTCAGTCTCTTACAGACGCCTCCCCCCTTCCTAAATTTGGGAGACACAAAACCTCTTATTTGCTTCACTGCGCGCTGTCTGATTGCCCCTGTCAAAGGGAAAAGGAGATCAAGAGTCGGCAAGCCAAAAGCACCTGTCACCGCGCAACTAAGCAGGGAAGGCAAAATTTGCATTGTGCGTGCACAAGAAGGGAAAACAACTCTGAACGGCAAGGTGAAAGTGAAGACAGCTTTCCCCCCACCCCGCCCGCCAAAGGCAACTGCGGCAGAGATCAAAGCACAGGATCAAGAGACGACACCCGCTGCCTCATGGAGATGAGGGGCCTTCAATGTGAATGGACAGGAAGTGGGGGGGGGAAGAGAGAGAGAATGAATGAATGAGCGAGGTTTCTACAGGCTGGTGCACCACATGAAGCTTTTAGAATGGAAAGGGCAGCATCGATGGGAAGAGCAACATTCTGTTCCAAACACACAGGAAGTGAAGGAGAGAGAGAGCGCCTATCTAGGTCACGGAAAACGAAAGCTGGAGCTGCGAATCAGGACATCCTCGGTGTGAATCTCATCTCTGCCACATACTGTCTCGGCGGCCTTGGGCAAGCCACTCTCTCTTGACCGCACCCCTTCCACGGGCGATATGGGGCTAATCGCACTCCCTCATCTTATAGGCTTGTTGTCAGGGGAGCAACTAGAGCCGTGGTTCCCAAACTGTGAGCTGCAACTCTCCGGACTTGCCAAGTTTCTAGCCCTCAAGGTTGCGGCACGAGGCTCAAATGCACATGAGCGGTGCCTGCTGGAATCTCTAAAGGCCTGGGGGGGGGGTCAAGGGTGCGGCCAGCAGAGTGGGGGAGCAGAGGATCTGCTTGCCCCTCCTGTGCCAAGCTAAAGTAGGACGCTACAAAATAACCCCGGGTTGGACTTATCCATGGAGAATTACGTTTTGAGGTCAATGTTTGGTCTGATGCAGGGTTGGCACACTGCTCTGCTCCATCATCTTTTTGACAACTGCCCGCTCGCGAGGAAGGAATTTTCCTTGCCCCTGGAGGACAGCCAAAGCCTGAGCCTGCGCCTTCTCGAGAAATCCCGCCAGACTTTCGGGCTGGCTGCGCTGTTCGAAACACTGCAGCAGAGGACCACGCGGCAGGTGTGTGCCTACCTGACCAGGCGGAGGCACATCTTCTCTTGCGGGAACTCCTTGGGGCCCTCCACACTGTTGTCGTGGGTCTCGGTCTCCAGGTAGACGTCCAGGACGACGCACAAGCGCTGCAGCTGGTTGGTCAGGAGCTGGTGGCCTGGCTTGGGGCCGCAGAGCTCCCGGTAGTAGACGTTGACCTCGCTCTCCATGGCCTGCGCGGGAAGGAGAGGCCACCCCCTTAGAGACGTGCACGCAGGTGCCCTAAATGCTCTCCGTCAATCACTCTCCTCACTCACCTGCCCCACCCAGCCCAGTGATGTCACTCAGGGGGAACGGACCAGAACGGGCGTTCCGGATCCTAACGGGCTCCGTGGCTAGTTCCGGGTTCCTGACAAGCGCCAATCAAAAGTGAGTTCCTGTTCCTAAACCATTTGCATGACACCACTGACCCAGCCCTGTTCTGGAAGGTGCAAGACAGGCGCTGCGGCCACCTGTGTGGACCCAGTGCAGCGTGGCGTGCTTTCCCCTCTCGCACAACGCCAGGAGCAGTGGACATCCGCTCAAATAAGAGTGGCGGGAGAGAGTGTGTCTGTTCCGACAAAAGGAAAGGCTTCCTGACCCAGCGTGTCATTCCCCTGTGGAACTCCTTGCCACAGAATGCGGTGATGGCACCTGCTGGCCTAGATGCCTTTCAAAGGGATGCCTGCACAGGTTGATGGAGGAAACGTCACGGGTTCTAGTCCTGCCTCCGCCACGGACTTGGCAATTGGCTACATCAGAGTCTCTCAAACCGCGGCTTGAAGCCACGCACTTGGCTGGCATAACTGTGCCGGCCTAACTCCAGGTTCGGATTGCGCCCTCAGTTTCATTGCAGAAGACCAGCCACGCTCCGAGCCCTGCATCCCCGGGGGTTCCCCCAACTTGTCTTCTTACCCGGATGTTTTCGTCGTTGCTACTGGTCTTCTCCCCTTTCCAGTTCAAGCACAGGCTGAAGACGGGGGGCAAGGAGGAGTAGCCCGGGTTCAGCACCACGGCAGCCTGGAGCTTGGCTAGGCGAGAAAGCGAGAACGATCACACAGGCTGCACGGCCCATGCCGAAAAGTGATAAGCCTGTGTGCGATCCATGCTACAGGTTACCTTTGCCTTCTCGCACCAAAACACACACACAAGAAAACCCTGGCAAAAATCTTCTTTACCAAGAGAGAGGAAAGAAGCTTGCAAACAGCCTCCTTTGGAGTCCGACCATTTATCCACCCAAGCAACAAGCGGCCGCTGTACACAGTTTTGGCTTTGCAGAGTTCTGCTCCCTGAGGCATCTGGTGGGCCACTGTGAGATACAGGAAGCTGGACTAGATGGTCCTTTGGCTAGATCCAGTGGGGCTTGTCTTATGCTCTTAAGGCCCAGACTGGGTTGCAAGTTGTTATTTACCTCAGAATTTTACCTCAGAATGCCAGGTGCAGGGGAGTGGCAACAGGATGCAGGCATCTTGTGGTCTTGTGTGCTCCCTGAGGCACCTGGTGGGCCACTGTGAGATACAGGAAGCCGGACTAGACGGGCCTTTGGCCTGATCCAGCAAGGTTCTTCTGATGTTCTTATGGACCACACATGGGAGGGGTGACATATTTA
>JAJKFI010037571.1:0-12154 GCA_029204185.1 Lerista edwardsae
AGGAGGGCGCATGTCTGTGTACTGGCCTCTCTGACTCCGAGAGTGGTCCAAACATACTTTACAGTGTCCCTTGTGCCAGCCGAATTTGCTGACCTAACTGTGCCGGCCTCACTCCCGGTTAGGATTGCGCTCTTAGATTCTAACAGTACCAGCAGCTCTCCTCTTTGTGGGTGTATTGCTTCTGCTTCCCTTCCAGCTATTCTCAGCAAACCTGCTCCTGCTGTTTCCAGATCATCTTAGGACAAGCAGTAATTGTGCAACTTGCATCTGCTGATGCAACCTTGTGTGTGTGTGTGTGTGTGCATGCATGGGGGTGTTTTTTGCAGTGCCCTCCCAATTTGCTGTAGTCAGACAGGAAACCGAGCAGGGCACACACCTGCCAGTCTGCAATGAAGAAAGGGGATATGTCAGGATTTAGCCATTCAATGCCTGGCAGGCTAGATTTGGACTGCTGAGACACTGAAAATGTTCACACCAACCTGCCCAGGAAGACGGACTGGAAGGAATTCTGCATTCTTTTTGCAGTGCTCTGGTCCCAGGATTTTTCACTCAATGGGCGGGGGGAAGCAGCCCCAACTGTGGGAACTGACAACTTGAACATAAGAACATAAGAAGAGCCCCACTGGATCAGGCCAAGGGCCCAGCTTCCTGTATCTCACAGGGGCCCACCATATGCCTCAGGGAGCCCACAAGACAACAAGATGCCTGTATCCCATTGCCACTCCCCTGCATCTGGCAGGGCAACTTGAAGAACCCCAGAAGACCCTGGCTCAAGCACATTAGAGGCCCCAACATCTTTGCCTGGCTCTGCGATAGCAATGAATAGGGGTGATTGAAAATGGTGTCTATGGGCACAATCCTAAACTGTGTTAGGCCAGCATAAGCTAAGTCAGCAAAGTTTGGCCAAGACAAGGGACACCGTAAAGTATGTTTGGACCACTCTCGGAGTCAGAGAGGCCAGCACACAGACATGTGCCATCCTCCCTGACTCCAAGAGTAGTCCAAATGCTTTATGGTGGCCCTTGTGCTGGCCAAACTTTGCTGTCTTAGCTTATGCTGGCCTAACTCCAGTTTAGGATTGCACTGTGTGTGTGTGTTGCAGGTTTTGTGATTTAAAGGGCAGGAAGTGGGATTATGTGCTTTTGTTCTCTCATTCCAAGTGCTTGTTTTTATTCAGAGCACAATCCTAACCTGGAGTTAAGCACAGTTAGGCCAGCAAAGCACAGTTAGGCCACCAAGCGCACTTTATGGTAACCCTTGTGACAGCTAAACTTTGCTGGCCTGATTGTATAGGCCTAACTTCAGGTTAGGAATACACTCTGAGTTTAAATGCTTTAAACGTGTACTAGGTAGATGATATAGATGATACAGTGTTAGCAGACGCAGCCACAGTATTATTTCTCGTAGGAAACGTAGTCTATTTTAACTTCTAAAAAACATATTTAACATTAAAATGGTGGTGTTCGGTGTTTTTATGTGGATAGTTTAACTGCCAAAAAGGTGGCATTTTGAGTTTCTATGCCGTTTTAACAAAAATAAATACCCCTAGCAATGGAACACAGCACAAAAGAGAGCACAAATTCTATCATCCCTGCCCAGTAATTTCATCATGCCGATTAATGCCTCACTCAGGAACCGTTTCAATGTGGGATAATAAATGAGACCCGGAGCTAAATGAAATGCAACCCACATAACAGGCTTTCAGATATCTTAGCACAAGGCAGAGAAATACGTCCTTAATCTATGCAACGTAAAAACGGGTTGGCAGCCCCATGAAAGTACTTAGGGCTGACAGGCAGAGAGGTTTGTGATTCGATTAGCTCCCATTTATCCTTCCCTGAAAGGCTTCCAGGCTGCATTTCAGCACCATGGAGAGTTCTCCACCCCTCTCCACAGCTGGGTCCAAAGTTGGCAGTAGCGCTGCCATTCAGTCTCGGCTCAGAGGCCGTAAAGAGGAATTGTGGGGGTGAGAAGGAAGCAAGGATGAAGTCAAAGGATTGCATGGAGGAAGATGCATACAAAGAGGAATCTCAAAGCAGTGTCAGTTGCAGGCCAGTCTGAGCCAAGAAGTCTGTTTACAGGGGGATGGAGGTAGATTGACTTTGCGAGGAGGTAAACGGAGTTCAAGACTCCATTAAATGGAGTTCCTGCCAACCTAGCAGTTTGAAAGCACCTAAAAATGCAAGTAGATAAATACGGACCACTTCGGTGGGAAGGGAACGGCGTTCTGTGCGCTACGGCGAATAGTCATGCCGGCCACATGACCATGGAAGCTTGTCCTCGGACAAAACGCCGGCTCTATAGGCTTAGAAACGGAGCACCGCCCCCTACAGTCGGTCACGACTAGACCATTCGGTCGTGGGGAAACCTTTACCTTTTAAATGGAGAGGCAGGCAAGCAGACAGGCTATAGGAGGAGCAGGCAGGCAGGCAGGCAGGCAAACAGGCTAAAAGATTAACAGACAGGAAAACAGACAATCTACAGGAACAGCAGGCAAAATAGCTGGAGCAGACTTGAGGAGGCCCATTGGCAGCCCACAGCCCTTACCTGAGAGAAGGGGACAAACGTCCCCTTCTCCCAAGATGCAGCCTACAGCTGCCATGGCACCCACAAGATGCTGCTGCACCATCCTACAGGGCCCAGCACCACAGGATTAGGCTCTCTGACCGTTGCACCAGCCCTGCGGAACCTAGCAGTGGCCGTTTTGGAAGTGTTGTACCCAGTGGTGTCATTCATATGATTTAGGAACAGGAACTCACTTTTGATTGGCACTTGTTGGGAACCCGGAACCAGCCACAGAGCCCGTTAGGATCCGGAACGCCCGTTCTGGTCCGTTCCCCTGAATGACATCACTGGTTGTACCTCTCGGCATCACCAGAGCATCAGATTGGGCTGTGAGAAGCCATAAAGACAATGAAGTCTTTCCAATGGGAAGATTTAGGATGCAGTCCTCACCTGGAGTTGGGCCAGCACAGTCAGGCCAGCAAAGTTTGGCCGGCACAAGGGACTCTGTAAAGTACGTTTGGACCACTTTTGGAGTCAGAGGGGCCGGAACACAGACGTCTGCCGTCCTCCCTGACTCATAGAGTGGTCCAAACGCGCTTTACGGTGGCCCTTGTGCTGGCCTAACTTTGCTGGCTTAACTGTGCCAGCCTAACTCCAGGTGAGGATTGCGCCCCAAAGCATGCAAATGGGCTTGGTGCAAGATATGTATGTTTAATGCGCCTTTGGTTGCACCACCACCTATGAATATAAACTAATATCAGCTTTCTCTTTCCTTTGTCTTTCTGTTAGAAATGTTCAGCTTTTGTTGTCGGGGTTATTATGGGGTGGGGCTTCTTCGGCTTAGCAGAAGCAAGGGTCCCAGTGTGGCCTGAAGCCGACACTGGACACTGGACTTTCAATGTCACACCAATCCCTTTCCCTGCATCCTGCCAAGATGCTCAGTGGCTGAATTGACTCTTCCAGCATTTCCTCGTCGCTGTTGACAGGGTCGGAGGCTGTTTCAGCATCTTCTCTGCTGATCTTCACCTGGGGTGTGGGGAGTAGAATTGCCAGATATGCTGAGGCAGGCCGACTCTGATTGGCTCTTCCTTGGCGTTGGGGCGCTCAGCACTTGCTAATGATCTACAACAGCCACCTCTCAGCCAAGTCTGCGCCTTTAAGAGGAGAAAATGCTCTCTCACGCTTGCCCTCTTTTTCCAGTGCTTTCTGGGTGCTCCAGCAAAAAGCATTCACACCAAGCACTTCATCTCCCAGGGCTGAAGAGCCTCTTTAGAAATGCCCTGTTGGCAGTGGTGTCATCTAAATGATTTAAGAACAGGTACTCACTTTTGATTGGCACGTGTCGGGACCCGCCCACCAGAAGTGACGTCATAAGCCGGAAGTGAGGTCGTGGCAGGAAGTGACATGAAAAAAGCCCTTTTTGAGGCCTCAGATGATTTTAAACTGACCCAACAGTTGCAACAGTATTCCACAGCACCCCCAGAACATGTGAAGGAGGCCTGGCATCATGTTAAAGTGACCCAACAGTTCCAAAACCCCAGAGCAGCTCATTTTTCAGTGGCAAGGCAAGGCAAGGCTCCGCTCGCTGCCTGCCTGGCTCTGAGAACGTGCAGGCAACTCAAACGTGCAGGAAATTCAAACGTTGCAGGGGGCGGAGTCAACGAGTGGGCGGGGCCAGCCATAATCCTAGAAACCGGTACTCGCGTACCCCCGCGTACCCCCTGCATGACATCACTGATTCACCCCCACCACCCCGCCCTGTGGTTGTTGCTGGTATCTCTTGTGTTCATTAGATTGGGAGAGCACAATCCTAACCAAGAGTGCAATCCTAGCCTGGAGTGAGGCCGGCTTAGTAAGGCCAGCAAAATTTGGCCAGCACAAGGGACACCGAAAACTGTTTGGACCACTTTCAGAGTCAGGGAGAATGGTGCACGTCTGTGTGCTGGCCTCTCTGACTCCAAGAGTGGTCCAAAAGTGCTTTTCGGTGTTCCCTGTGCCAGCCAACCTTTGCTAGCCTAACTGTGCCGGCCTAACTCCAGGTTAGGATTGTGCCCCAACTTTCCAGCACTAGGGTTAGGGTTTCCAGCACGTTGAGATAAAAGAACAAACTTTCCCTTACTTTGAGGAGGCCTCCGTGACTGCCCCCCCCACAACTGCAAGATGCAGCACATACCCCACTGGCACAACTATATCAATTCTGGAAAGTTGGTTAGGATTGGAACTCCTGGAACAGGAACCATTTTTTTTTTGTTTATTTGCTGTGTAAAGCTTTCAGATTGTGTGCCCTTTTGAGACAAGGAGGCATTTAATTCTTTAATTTTGTCTGAAAACCACTTTGGGGACTTTTTAATTTTATATATTTTTTGATATACAGGCATGCTCCGGTATCCACTGATTCAGTATCCACGGTTTCAGTTATCCATGAATACCATGGATACTGGGGATGCCTTTTTAAAGATACGGGAGCATAATCTTAATCTTAATCTTAATCTTAATCTTAATCTTAATCATCATCATCATCATCATAATAATAATAATAATAATAATAATAATAATAATAGCAGCAGCAGCAGCAGCAGCAGCAGCAGCAGCAATTGTCAGCAGCCTACTCTAGGTTTCAAATGTTTCAAAACATTTGAAAATCCTTGGTGTGAGTGAAATCTCTACCCACCAACTATACAAGGCCTGGGATAACACATTGTATACTTGGGATAACACACAGGTTACAGAAATATTGGTGAAAGTCCTAGGCCAGTGGTTCTCAAATCTTGTAGCACGGACTCACTTTTTGGAATGACAATCTTTGGGACCCACTGAAAGTGATGTCGGTCACCTGGAAATGATGTCATGGCTGGATATGACATCATCAAGCAGAAACATTTTTAAGTATAACCTTACCAAGCAGTTGCTGATCTGTTTTTTTTTTTTTAAATTCCCAAACATCCCAAAGGTTGCACTGCTATGTGCACTTACCCGGGAGTAAGCCCCATTGACTAGCATTGATAAAAGCATGTACATCATACCCTGTTACAAGTACATCTCTATAACGTTTTCCCAAATGCAGTCCCTCACCGTGGTAGCATCAAGCCTACTATATTAAAAATCAAATGCACATGCAATGAATGGGGACCCACCTGAAATTGGTCCCGGCCCACAGTTTGAGAAACACTGTCCTAGGTCCAAGGGAAGGACCTGATATTCAACAGGCCAAATCCAGCCACCGACACCTGGTAGGCAGGGCATATTTTTCATGATGATAAAATGACTCAGAGCACTTTTTTTTGTTTAGAAGTGAGACTTCTATGTATTACTTCCCCAATATGTATTATTCATAACATTATTATCTATAATATAATTATCTTTTCATGTTACAGAATTATAATTATCTATAGTAATTATCTATTACATCATACTACAATGAACAATTATCATCTCTTATTATGTCCCATTAAGGCATGTTGGGTGAATGTGGAGAAGAACAAACCATCTCACATATGTTGCAATGCACATGGTGCCAGTGGTGGGATTCAAATAAATTAACAACCGGTTCTATGACATCATAGCCGGAGCAAAAAAAAACCCCGAAGCCAGCCGAGGTAAGCGAGTGGGCGGGGCCCGGCCATTTAACAACCGGTTCTATAGAACCTGGGTGAACCCCCTGAATCCCACGACTGCATGGTGCCCTTCGACATGTACAATGGAAGACCTTATGCTGGCAAGGGAGAACCTTGTTGAGGTGTCCCAGTACTAGGGGAACAATATCTAGTTTTAACCTTTCTTTTTATTCTGAAAGGATATTTTGATATATGGATAAAAGTACATTAATGTAGGTGCTTCTGATATGAAAAAAAGAAAGATCTCTTATTATCTCTCTCTCTCTAACAATTATTAATGAACAATTAATATTATTATTAAGCGATAAGACATAATTTATTATCTGCATTGGTGCCAGATGAAAGTCACACACACACACACACACACACACACACACACACACACACACACACACACACAACAGATTTGTTTCCCTGCAGTGACTGAAATACCCAGTGACACCCCCCCAAGCCCAGCAAGCCTGATTTCTTGCCCCTTCCCTAACTCCTAAACCCAGGGCCGGCTATAGCAGTGGCAGGGCCCAATGTGGGGCATTCCTGCGGGGCCCCCAACCGTCCCTGCGGGGCCCCCCACCCACCAAGAGGAGTGCTGTTCGTGCCACGTGCAAAGCACGGCATGTGGAAGGAGTTGGTGGTGGGAGCATCACATCCCCGCCAACGGCTTCCAGGTGGCCCATTTTGGGCTGTGCAGAGGCAGAGGCAGGTGGGAGAGACCCAGGTCAAGCTGCTCTGCTCGCCCCACTGACTTGCAGCCCATCGAGATCCCAGCTGCAGCCACAGGCAAGATGCTCACCCTGCCAGTGCGGGGGGCCCCTGAAGCGCGGGGCCCGATGAGACGACATCGGCCACACTGGCTTAAAGCCGGCCCTGCCTGAATCAGTTTGCCTTCATGGGTGACAGAGGTCCAAACACTGAAAGCAAAGGAGGAGGATTTGGGAGCGGGAGTTATCCATTGTTTTGGGAGGTTCCTACAATTTTTCAACGGGGGGGGGGGGGCCTTTAAGTCGCCTGGAAGAAATGCATAGCGGAATATGTTTTTTAGGGGGAGTGGGACACCGTTTTCCGACAGCTGCCACACAGCCGGCCAGCCCCAAAGTTCCCCCGTCCCGCTCCCCTTATCCGACAAGAGGATCTGCCCAGCCGCACGTATGAACGAGCGGAGCGACCCAGCCCTCTGCCGCAGCCTCGCCGCGGGCGCCTCCCCTTCTCCTTCTAAAGGCATCCGGATTGCGGCAGGCGCCCGGGGGTGGGGGCGGGACGGTCCCTGAATGAGTCTGCTCGTCTCCTGGCGCGCCCCCGCCCCGGAGCTCAGGGATCGTCTGTCCCCGCTGGTCCCTGCCACGTGTCCGTGCCGGATAAAGGAGGAGGTAAGGGCCGCGTTAAAGGGGCAGCCCGGGGAACGTGTGCTGGGGCCAAGGGCGGAGAAGGAGGAGGTGGATCGGGGCCCAGGAAGGACTAAGGGCCGCCCCCTCGTTTCCCCATACCTTGCCCCTCCCCCCCAACACACGCAGACTTCCGTGACCAGGAGACAGCCCCCTTCCAAGTATACCCACATCCAGTCTGGCCCCACCTGCCGTTTTCACGCACAGCCCCCCCCCCACATTACAGCCTGATTCTGATCAAAAGGGGCTTCCCCCCCCCCCACTGCAAGGCCATTGACTTGTAGTTGCCAGCGAGGCTGAGCAGAGAAGGGCAGGACTAGCCCGGAAGCCGCAGAATATACCTTTCACTCCCCCCCCCTACACAAAACATCATGCCCACTGTCTCCCCCAGCATAATTCCTTGCGCACACAGCGGCACTTTGAAATGGGCGTCTTTTATTGGGACACTATAATTAATGCCTGTTTTTATTGTAACATGTTATCGCTTGGAGGCGCAAGGGTGAAAGAAGAAGAAGAAGAAGAAGAAGAAGAAGAAGAAGAAGAAGAAGGGTCCATTGTGGGCTATTATATAGGCAATGATGGGTTGTAGCCTCCTTACATTAGTAGTAGGCTACTTCAGAGTACTGGGTGCAAGGGAGTGGCAACAGGATGCAAGCATCTTGTTGTCTCATGCCTCCCTGGGGCACCTGGTGGGCCGCTGTGAGATACAGGAAGCTGGACTAGATGGGCCTTTGGCCTGATCCAGCAGGGCTCTTCTTATGTTCTTAAGGGTGGTCCTTCTGCAAATTCTACCAAGCCCTACCTCTGACAATTATTAAGAATATTTATATAGCACTTTTCCCAATAACAACAAATCACAAAAGGAACAAAATGGGGAGGGGGGAGGTTTCCCGGCCCCTGAGAGCTCACAATCTTAATTCGGGTTCTGTCCAGCATGCTTCTTTCTCGTTTAATATCCCATTTTCCTTCCTCACTCTTTGCAGATTGATTGCAAGCACCTCGGGGCAGAGAACAGTGCTTCCTTCCTGCTGCGAACGCGACTCTATAAAGCGCCGCGCGCACGCAGATGAGATAACTATTACAACAGCAACAACAGCCTGGTGCTGAAACAAAGATGGTGACCCTTGGCACTTGCCTGGGAGTAAATCCCATTTAAACCAGTGGGACGCACTCCCGAGTAGGGCTGGGGTGAAACAAATCTAAAAAAACAGATTTTCCTAGTGGGGTCAGAAGAAACTATGGAAAGCCCATTAAGTGGGGGCGAGAACGCAGCTTCTCTCCCTGTTGCTGTTGCTCCCCTCTGTAACAGATAGACTGCTCCGGGCCATGCATTTAGACATCATTAGAGTGTAAGGGCATGATGGCATAGATCTCTCCCTCCCCGCGTGCCCTCCCGTTTTCTAGCATTTAAACATTTATTTAAGCATTTAAATATTTAAATAGCATTTAATATAAGCATTAAAATACGGCATCTGAGCATGTTCAAAGTGGTTTACATAGCGATTGCAGCCTGCCTTTGTAAAGTGTAAGGGGGGGACACACACAACTGAGACCCCAGGATCTTTGAAAAAAATAATAGCCGAGTATCTCAAGGGGGTGTCAGACTTGATCCCCCGGACAACTGAGAAAACACACTTCTAAAGATTTCAAAGAGGGAGGGGTAAGGCGACCCTCAACACGTGTATAAATCAGATTTCTGAGTACCCCGAGGTTTTTTTTTGGGGGGGGGAATTGGACCCGAGCTCTGATGCTTTTTTTAAAAAAATTAGCCCCCTTAGAGCCCAAGTCGAAGCCTGTCTACTCAGAAGCAAGCTCCATTCTAGTCAATGGGAAGTCGACACCCCCAGGAAAGCGTGGACAGGCTTGTAGCCTGAATGACGAGTAGAAGGGGCGCGTTTGAGCCCCGGAACCTTTTAAGCGATGCAGTCACCGGTTAGCTGTCCGACGGGAGACAGTGTGTGTGTGTGTGTGTGTGTATCTGTGTCTGTGTGTTTTGACCGGTAGCTGCGGGTGGAGAAAGCAGGCGGTGTGGTGGGGGAAAGTCTGGGGCGAGGAGCGGGGGGGGGGAGAAGTCGGGGCTCCTCCCTCGCTGCTCGCAGAAGGGGCGGCTCCGAGAGCTTGCCGGCATCCCGGTATATAAGAGCCGGCGCGGCTCGCCGCCCGCCTGCCCGCTTGCCGCAGTGTCCTCCCCGCGCTCTCCCCCGACGGCGCGCCCGGCACGATGAGCTACGGCATGGACGCCTTCTTCGCCGGCGCGCCCTCCTTCGCCTACCGCAAGGAGCCCGGCGGGCGCTACGCGGGCTCCCGCTCGGGCGGCTCGCTGGCGTCGAGCGGCTTCTACTCGCAGTCGTGGTCGCGGGGCTCGCTGGGGGCGGCGGCGGCGGGCGGCGGCGCCTCCTCGTCGGTGTCCAGCTACCGGCGCCTGGCCGTGCCGTCGGCGGCGGGCGCGCTGAGCCAGCTGGGCTCGTCCACCGAGAGCCTGGAGTCGTCGCTGAACGGCGAGCTGCGGCCGCGCAACGAGAAGGAGGTGCTGCAGGCGCTCAACGACCGCTTCGCCGGCTACATCGACAAGGTGCGGCAGCTGGAGGTGCAGAACGGGCAGCTGGAGGCCGAGGCGGCGGCGCTGCGGCAGCAGCAGGCGGGCCGCTCGGCCATCGGGGAGCTGTACGAGCGCGAGATCCGCGACATGCGGGGCGCGCTGGTGCAGCTGAGCGCCGAGAAGGGGCAGCTGCGGCTCGAGCAGGAGCACCTGGAGGAGGACCTCGCGCACCTGAAGCAGCGCCTCGACGACGAGGCCCGGCAGCGCGAGGAGACCGAGGCGGCCGTCCGGGCGCTGGGCCGCTTCGCCGAGGACACGCAGCTGGCCACGGGCGAGCTGGAGAAGAAGCTGGCGGCGCTGCGCGACGAGGGCGCCTTCCTGCGCCGCGGCCACGAGGACGAGGTGGCCGAGCTGCTGCTGCTGGTCCAGGCCGGCGGCGGCGGCGGCGTGCAGGTGGCCGTCGAGGTGCGCGAGGGCGCCCGCTCCGATGTCACCGCCGCGCTCAAGGAGATCCGCGCGCAGCTGGAGGGCCACACCGTGAAGAGCTCCGTCCAGTCCGAGGAGTGGTTCCGAGGTGAGCCGACGGGGCGGGCGGGCGGGCGGGCGGGCGGGCGGGCCAGCTCCTCGGTGCAGGATACGCGGCCACCGCGGGTTGTTTGAGGGAGGGGGCTGGCAGAGGGCGCTTCCGCCCCCCCCAACCCAGGGAACCGCAATGGGGACCAGAGAGGCTGCCCCATATCTTCTGCGTACTGTATGGGGAAGGTATGGGGTGATGGTGGTGGTGAAACTGGGGAGGGGGCACAGCGTGGTGGTGGTTTCCATTTAGGGGCGGGGGGAGGGGCACAGACTCTGCCCCGCCCCACTCTTCGCCTTTCCCCTCCCCTCCCCGCCCCGTCATGGTAGGGGTTGGGCTAGATGACCTCCGTGGTCCCGACTGAAACGGGGATCGAGGATGACGTGATCCACTCACCTCTTGCAGTTGCATTAGAGAGCTTTAGGATTTCTAGAGAATCGAGTAAGGATCGGTTTTGCGTCAGGGTTTCCCGAAATATTAGGACTTGAGTATGTTGGGGGTTTTTTTTTCCTTAAAGTAACTAGACGACTCCTTTAGCCTTCACGTTCTTCCAAAGCTGCCATTTCGTCTGGAATCGAAGCCGCGTGAATCCGGAGCTGGGAATCTCATCCCGGCCTCCCCCCTTGCGGAAACCTCTTTCCTTCCTCCTCCCCCACCCCCGCCCACTCCGGGGGGCGGCGGCTCGCTGGCAACTACAAGTCAACGGCCTTGCAGTCAGGAGAGGGGGGGGAAAGCCCCTTTTGGTCAGAATTAGGCTGTAAAGGGGGGGGGGGCTGTGCGTGAAAACGGCAGGTGGGGCCAGACTGGATGTGGGTATACTTGGAAGGGGGCTGTCTCCTGGTCACGGAAGTCTGCGTGTGTTGGGGGGGGGGGGGAGGGGGGCAAGGTATGGGGAAACGAGGGGGCGGCTCTCAGTCCTTCCTGGGCCCCGATCCACCTTCTCCGCCCTTGGCCCCAGCACACGTTCCCCGGGCTGCCCCTTTAACGCGGCCCTCCTCCTTTACCCAGCACGGACACGTGGCAGGGACGGGACCAGCGGCGACAGACGATCCCTGAGCTCCTGAGGCTGAAGTCTGAAAGGGCATTCCCCGCATGGAAGCAAACCCTCCCCGCCATATAATTTTTTCCACCTCTTGGGGGAAGATTAAGCCCCCCCCCCCAATTACTCGGAAAGATACGAAAGTATCGCAGACGAACCAAAGAGGGTGGTACTTTTTGTAGGAAAGAGGGGGGAAGATTACCTTTCTGTGATTATCGCTGGGGGGGCATGTTGGCTATACTCACCATAAAGTGGGCGGGGAGTGTGGAAAGGGGTCCTTCGAGAGAGGCCAGACACCCCAACTTCAAGGTTGAGAAATGGGGGAGAGGGTTTGCTGATGGAGCAAGTGTTGGAAAAATTGGGCTGTCTATTCAGGGTTGGGGTGGTGGTGAAGAGTTGTATTGAGGATTTCTCTTGGATGGTCTAGTGAGAAGATGAAGACCATAATTTTTTTGGGGGGGAGGGGAGGAAAGGAAACAGCAGGGAGGGCGGGCTCTGTTC
>JAJKFI010037571.1:12254-36122 GCA_029204185.1 Lerista edwardsae
CCCCTCCCCGTTGTTGGAGCAGAAGAACCTGTAGAGGATATTAGGATACGGGGGAGGGGGCACTGCGTTGTCGGTACGGGGGTGAGATAATCAGGTTCTTTTTCCTCCATTTTTTTTGGGGGGGGGGAGGCTGAGGAAATCCCGGGGAGAGCAAAATGAAAAGAACGCGTTTCTTGAGCGGTGTGCAAGGAAGCGAAAGGGTTAAAGGGTTCGGTCTCCGCGTTGGGTGGGAGAGCAGTTCTGGGCGTTTTGGGGGGCTGGTTGGAGGGGGCGGGGACGCCAGATGAGGTGGTGCAGAGAATGATGGCTGAAGAGGGGACGGCGCCAGTCTTCTTGGGAGGGGGGCGTCGGAGCAGGGGGAGGAAGGGGTGGGGTCCCTGGATAGCCCGAGCACGTGTGGCCGCTGCTCCGCAGTCCCTGCTGAGTCAGCTTCGCATCCTGCAGCAAGTTGAGATGGAAGTCCGAGCCGGCGAGGGAGGAGGGGGGGGGACGCTGCCCGGCTGGCGCAGGGTGACTCGAGCCTCCCCAGCCGCCCCCGCCCCGCCCGCCCCGCCCCAGCCATCCTCCCCCAGCTTCCACCTAACCTGAGACTTGAGCATCCTCTCTAGCGCGGACGGAGGAAGCGCGTGCTAAGGAAGGGGCGGGGGGCACGCGAGCGCGGGGTGGGGGTGTCCCCGAAAGGATGCCCAAGGCGAGATCACAGGCGAACGGACTCCCTTCTCCCGCAGAGTTGGAGGGGGGGGCAAGACCTTATACCGAGACGTCCCCCCCCCACACACACACGCCCGTTCGTTACATGGGGAGGGGTGAACGACCGAAGGTGTGCTCTCCCCCTCCGCAGTTCTCTCTCGCCCACAAGGTGACATATTTCTAGAGGCCTTCCAGGGTAGAAAATATGCGGGTGGGTTTTTTTTTTTTTTTTTTGGCAAACAGCCGAGGAGGGCGCTGGGAACTTTCCCTACTCTTCTAGAACGGGTCCTATCTCGCACTGGGCAAGAGGTCGGACTAGATGACCTCAAAGATCCCATCTAATCCAATTGTATCTATAACCAGCTTCCAGGGCCTCCCTGTTTCCCTGCCCTCCTGCCTACACAACTTTCACTCTCCCAGCTTGACCACCCCAACCGTTCTAAAGTCTCCTCCTTCCTGCCCCCTCCCCAGGAATTCTTCCTCGCTCCACTATAACCCACCTTCTCGGTAAATACAGGCATGCCCTGGTATCCGCTGGAGTTCGTTCCGGACCCCACCGTGGATACTGTGGATGCCTTTTTAGAGATAGGGGGACATCAGTGGTTTTGCTGCAACAAGGTTTTTTAAAAAAGCGATTTGTTTAATGTTCCCCCATCTTTTTAATAGGTGTCCTGGTATCCATGGTACCAGTGGATAACTGCAACTGTGGATATCGAATCAGTGGGTACTGGGGCACGCCTGTACTTTGACACTAGCTTTCATTCCCAGACCCTTTAGGTGTGGCTAACAGGGCAATCCGATACAACTCGGAACTAAGCCCCGCTGAGTTTAGTGAGAACTATTCCCGTAAGGCTTAAGCATATATCGCAGCCTGAAACAGGATCTCCTGTGCTACTCCTGCCTTCATTCCCCTTTCTATTGCTATTCTACAGGGGGAATCTAGATTGCAAGCTCCTTGGGGCAGGGCCGTTTCCATCTTCTGTGACGCCCCAAAGTAGAGTACAGCATTGACAGTCTATAAATAATAATGAGGGTTCCCCCCCCCCCCCAATGCAGTTTCCCATGCAGTTTCATGGGTCTCTCAGATATCTGTGGCCCTGACTTTGGAAAGTACAAGATGGTTGCGTGGAATGTGGGCAGCGTGGAACGTGGTCGCGTGCCAGAGACTGCAGCGATTTTTTCCCCCCCTGAATCAACAAGTCACGGTGACCGTTTTATTTTTGTCGCGGCACTCACGAAGCCCAGTCCTAGGCGCCTCTACTCAGAAGTGCACCTCTGTAATGTCAATAGGGCTTGCTCCCGGGCAAGCATGCCTAGGATCATTGCCGTCAGAGGAGAGAGAGAGAGATTGCAGAGGGGCAAGGAAAGACCCTGGAGCTGTCCGTGGTGCTGAAAGTGCCTGTATCATCAAGGCCTTGCCGGGGAGGGTGTGAACACAGAAACCTATTGCCCCCCTGCCCCGTCTCGTCTCTGGGGCGGGCAGGGAATGTCTCCAAGACACGCCCCATCTCTCGCTATTGCACAGTGTAATGGTGCCCTATAATTTAGCAGAAGGACCATTATTATCAGTATTACCCAATACTTTATATATACCACTTTTCATTTCCAAGCGGTTCGCCTTCCCTCAAGACAGGGAAGCCCCTTCGCCACTGCAGCAGAATGTTTGGAGACCCAGTGTTTGGAGACCCAGACTTCTTGTGGCAGGGAGTTCCAGCAGCTGCACCGCTTCCTCTTTTTTTTTTTTTTTTAGTCTCCCCCACCTTATTCACTTGAGGTCAGCAGGCTGCTGCATGATTTTGAGTCCCCACTAGAACCAATGAAACCTCCTGCAGTTGCCAAAAGAGAAAAAAAAAGACTTGTTTATGAATGGCGCCTATCTGGTGCTGATAAGACACCTGATAACTAATAAAGTGATGTAATGTGCAATGTGCTATGCGCCTTTTGAGTGCCATGTAGGCATTTTATTGCACAGATCTTGTTAGCTGGTGAGGCTAGCAAGGGTGCATGAGGGGGTTTTCTATGGTATCACTCAGCATGTAGAACTCCCTGCCACAGAAAGTTCCTCTGGATTGGGTTGTCAGATGGTGTGGGGGCAGGGCAATGCTGAGTGGCTTGGTCACGATCCAGGGTGTTGCGTTTTAGGATCTCCTCCTCCTCACCCTGACGGCATCACAGTTTCCATTTTGCAGAGGAGAAGATGGTACTGAGACAATGACTCAATGGGCCTTTTTGTGGTGGCACCCAGCATGTGGAACTCCCTGCCACATGAAGTACCTTTGACTTTCTCTTTGGGTGAATTCTGATGCTGTTTTAAGTATTTGTTTTAAAATGTAGATTTAAGAAACTTTAAGGCAGAAAACCAATGAAATGATTATTCTCATTATCCAAGGTTCATATATCCATTGTCGCAAGGGACCTCTGATCCACTCCCTTGAATTGCCTGGTCCTTCTTGCATATTTATCTTGCTCCTCTATCCCCAAATGATGCTTCACCTTCCTACAGTTTCCTCACTGGAACTGACCCCTGGAAAAAATTCCTGCAGCTCCCATAATTGTGCCATAGACACATACATGCTGCCTTACTCCAGAATAACTACCACATGCTCATTTTCTCTCCAAATTAGTTTTCTCTCCATAATTAGTTTAGGGCAGCAAGCCTATACACAGTAACCTGGGAGTAAGTCCCATTAAACTCGATGAGGCTTCCTTCTGAGGATACATGCCAAGGCTTGCACTGCCATGCTGCAATCCTATGCAGACTTTCCTGGGAGTAAGCCCCATTGAATCCAATGGGAGTTACCTCTCATGGTACTGTAAGAGTCCGAGCCTAGGCAGGCCTGCTCAGAAGCAAGTCCCATTATAGTCAACAGGGCTTTCTCCCAGTTAAATGTGACTCTCAGTGTGCAGCCTAAGCGTGTCTTTTAAAAGGTAGCTCCTCTGCATCCCTTGATCTGCTTCATAAAGGTGCATTAAATGCACCAATTTGAAAGGAAATCCCACAGTGCAGGTGGCTGGAAATCTGTGGCAAAGGAAAGCGACAACCTGACTAATGAGATGCATGCCCTAACGTGCAGTCATATGTCTGGGAATGTGCAGCAATGCAGCAACACGGATGGCTCACCCCTCCCCACTCCTTCCTAGATCCCGGTTCAAAAGCTACACGTTGCCCTCCGAAAATTGCGGACGGAATAAAGATTCTTAAGACCACACGTTCATTTGCAGTCTCAATACAGGCACAATAGGAAAAAGCATTGCAAGCATTTCATAGCATTTCATAGCACCATAGCTGTGATAGAGGAACAGTGCAAATCCTAGGCATGCCTACGCAGAAGTAATCCCCTTGGGTTCAATAGGGCTTCCTCCCATGTAAGTGCATCTGGGATTGGAGCCTTGGATCAGAGGTCCTTGTTGCAGTGGCTCTACTGCATGCTGCGGGCAATCCCGACCAACAGTGTTACACCTTGCGCAATTAAACCCACCCACCGTCTCTTCAATCCAGAGACGGGAGCTTCCCCTTCGACTTGCTGAGAGACCTGCCAAGGATGCTGAATCATGGTGCAGCCGAGATGCCGGTAGAGAGGGGGTTGGGCCAACTCAGGAAATGAAGTGATGAAGGGGAGGGTTTTAAGGATGCGGATGCCTCCTCTGTGCCTCTGCCCTTTCTCCTTACTCCTCCCTTCTCTCCATTGATTTTGGATTTGCAAACCATTTGGGGTAGGAGCCTATTGATCCTTGCCCTCTTGTTTAAACTTTACATGCTCTCTCTCTCTCTCTCTCTCTCTCTCTCTCTCTCTCTCTCTCTCTGTGTGTGTGTGTGTGTGTGTGTGTGTGTGTGTGTGTGTGTGTACAGCACAATCCTAGGCCTGTCTACTCTGGAGTAAGTCCCATTGCCTTCAGTGGGGCATACTGGCACAAAAGTGAGTACAGGATTAGGCTGCAATTCTATCCACACTTACTGAGGAGGAAGCCCCCATTGACTCAAGCCCCCACCCCTTCTAACTGGGCAAGAGGCACTTTTTCAAATGGTGTTTCCTCTTATATTTAGCAGGGGGAGAGCCCCTTCACCCCTGAGCAGTGCCTTTCTCGTGGCTGTTGCTGGTGGTGTTCTGCATTTTTTAGATTGTGAGCCCTTTTGGGAGAGGGAGCCGTTGAGAACTTTATCAATACTATTTGCCTGTAAACCACTTTGTGAACTTAGTGTTGAAAAGCAGTATATAAATACTATTTGATTGATTGATTGATTGATTGATTGAGACTATTATGGGCTCCAGACCTGGCTTTGATTTATGAATTTCAACTCACCTAATGGTTTGGGTGAGTTGTATAGCTGTATGATGGCAACTGTTATTTTATTGCAGTGTTATCTATCTTTATATTTTTATATGCCGTTAAAGGTCTTTGATTTTTTTTACTGTTATGGGTCTTACTCCTGAGTAGACCTGCTAAGGATTGGGTTCTTAGTTGGCTGCCAATTTCAAAGCAGGATTTGTCCTGCATTCTTCCTCATGCTCTTAAGAGCTAATCTTACACGTCCCGAACAGATGGAAGTGGGAATAATTCCGCCTCCAAGAACAAGGGTGTATGTGTGTGTCATAATGTAGAATGCTTCCCCATGCAACAAACAAACATATCCCTCGCTGGGTTTAGTAAATAAGCACAGGGAAGGAAAAGATTTAGTGCGGGCCTCTTTCTGATTTGCTAGTTGACAGTGGTGTTACTAGGGTTTGTGTCAGTGTGAAAACTCATTGTGTCACTATATGGACCTCTAGTTGTTTGGCTATAATTTTTGATAGAATACAGATATTTTGAAGGTATTTTTGAACAAAGGTAAAGGTTTCCCCACGACCGAATGGTCTAGTCGTGACCGACTGTAGGGGGCAGGGCTCATCTCCGTTTCTAAGCCTGTAGTGCCAGCGTTTGTCCGAGGACAAGCTTCCGTGGTCATGCGGCTGGCATGACTGCATGCCATAGTGCATGGAACGCCGTTACCTTCCCACCGAAGTGGTCCCTATTTATCTACTTGCATGTTGACGTGCTTTCATGCTGCTAGGTTGGCAGGAGCTGGGACTAGCAACGGGATTTTTGAATACTGTCACGTTATATAGTAGGTGGGTGCCTGCGCATCTGTCTGCCACCTGAGGCAACTGCCTCAGTTGGCCTTAGGGTTGAGCCGAACCTGGACATCAATTCTAGGAAACTGCTGCGTTTAGTCCCAATTCGAACTAAATCCCCCCATGCATGTATGCCAAGGAGACATGTGCTGTACCCGATGGTGGGGAGGAGGCAGTCTTGGAGATCTCCTCATTCCCTTGCCTTGGGGGAAGTCCCCACTTTCCTTTCTCCTGTTTAGCTGGTGCAGAACCAAGGAGAGAAAGAGAGAGGAAAGGGGGCTAGGATATGGCTTTGTGCACGTTCCACCGATCTGCCCCCTTCCTGCTCAGAGATACTTTTCCCCACCCCTCCCATTACCTACCCCCACTGCCAATTCACCTGGTTGAGTGGCGCACGGCAGCCTCACTGCTGGCCTGAGCATGCAGCCGCTAGTGATTGTGCTCAGTGGTGTCATCTAAATGATTTAAGAACAGGTACTCACTTTTGATTGGCACGTGTCGGGACCCACCCACCAGAAGTGACATCATAAGCCAGAAGTGATGTCGTGGCAGGAAGTGACATGAAAAAAGCCCTTTTTGAGGCCTCAGAGGATTTTAAACTGACCCAACAGTTGCAACAGTATTCCACAGCACCCCCAGAACATGTTAAGGAGGCCTGGCATCATGTTAAAACCCCAGAGCAACTCATTTTTCAGGGGCAAGGAAAGGAAAGGCTCCGCTCGCAGCCTGCCTGCCTGCCTGCCTCTGAGAACATGCAGGCAACTCAAACATGCAGGAAATTCAAACGTTGCAGAGGGCGGAGTCGACGAGTGGGCGGGCGAATGGGCGGGGCCAGCTGTAATCCTAGAAACCGGTACTTGCGTACCCCTGCGTACCCCCTGCATGACATCACTGGTTGTGCTGTGCTTGCTGGTGGTGCTTGCCAGCTCTAGGAGTGGTGCGGCCCAATGCAGGGCATCCTAGCGGGGCCACTCACCCAGCTTGCAGGGCTCCCCTCTCACCCAGAAAAGCGCTTGTGGGGCCGTGTGCGGCACCTAGAAATAGTTGGTGATGATATGACGACATATCACTGCCAACTGCTACCGGGAGGCCCATTTTGGGCTGTTCGGAGACAGGGGCAGGTGGGAGGGCCCAAGATAAAGCTGCTCTGCTCACCCCACTGACTTACAGCCCATAGAGATCCCAGCTGCAGCAGCAGGTGATACACTCTCTACCCCGATGTGAGGGCCCCCCCAAAGTGCTGGCCTAACTCCAGGTTAGGACTGCGCCCCAAAAGTCAGTTACCAAGTTCAAGGCAGAGGCAAAATTCGGCAATCCCATGTCTACTCAGAAGTAAGTCCCATGAAGTTTAAGGGGGCTTACTCCCATGTTAAGGGACGTGGTGGCGCAGCGGGTTAAACCGCTGCTGCTGGGCTTTCCGACTGGAAGGTTGGGAGTTCAAGACTGCGCGATGGAGTGAGCTCCCGTGGCTTGTCCCAGCTCCTGCCAACCTAGCAGTTCGAAAGCACCTAAAAATGCAAGTAGATAAATAGGGACCACTTCGGGGGGAAGGTAACGGCGTTCCGTGCACTACGGCGTAGAGTCATGCCAGCCACATGACCACGGATGCTTGTCCTGGAACAAAACACTGTCTCTACAGGCTTTGAAATGGAGATGAGCACCACCCCCTACATTTGGTTACAACTAGACCATTTGGTCATGGGGAAACCTTTACCTTTTTACTCCCACGTAATTGGGGTTAGGGTTGCTGCCCAAGCCTCTACAATGCACCAGATCGTTACAAGTTTTAAAATATACAAGATGAGCACAGTGAAAATGAGTGATGACAACCTCTGAGCAATGACAAGTTAATTAAAATCCATAATGGGATTAAAACCATTTGTCTTGATGGAGACTTGTAGAGAGGATGTCAAGCATTGCTATGCTTTCTGATTTCCTTCTGCAATAATGTCAGGCAAAAGGGGGCCAGTCCTATCTGGACTGACAAAAGGAAATACTTTTTTTTTTTTACCCAGAGGGTAATTAACTTGTGGAACTCCTTGCCACAGGAGGTGGTGATGGCGTCTGGCCTAGGTGCTTTTAAATGGGGACTGGACAGATTTCTGGAGGAAAAGTCGATTGCAGGCTACAGGCCATGATGGGTGGTGCAACTTCCACACTTTAAAAGTAAGCTACCACAGAATGCCAGGTGCAAGGGAATGGCAACAGAATGCAGGCATCTTGTTGTCTCATGCCTCCCTGGGGCACCTGGTAGGCCACTGTGAGATGCAGGAAGCTGGACTAGATGGGCCTTTGGCTTGATCCAGCATGGCTCTTCTTATGTTCTTAGGATAGCAAATTCTCTTTTATTTACTTCATATTTACCTCAGAATTTTATCTCAGAAATTTACCTCAGAATGCCAGATGCAAGGGAGTGACAACAGGATGCAGGCACCTTGTGGTCTCGTGTGCTCCCTGGGGCATCTGGCGGGCCACTGCGAGATACAGGAAGCTGGTCTAGATGGGCCTTTGGCCTAATCCAGTGGGGCTTTTCTTTGTTCTATTCAGCCCTGATGCCACTATGTCAATAAGGGCATCCATTGCATCCTGCGGTGGAGGGTAGAGGGCAGTCACAGAAGCCTCCTCAAAAGCCCTTCCCTTGGGACCAAACATTCCCTTCCATTGGGGCTGCATCAGTGCTGGAAAGTGGGCTAGGATCAGGCCTTGAAGAACCAGCTTTACTGAGTTGCTTTTTTGGACAGGAGCCTCTCCAAAGATTTGAACAGGAAAGTGAATTATCGCCCGAGCTGAAGACTGGTTCATGAGGAATGAAAGCATCATCTCTGACAATTAAATGGCTCTCTTAAGAACATCAGAAGAGCCCTGCTGGATCAGGCCAAAGGCCCATTTAGTCTAGCTTTCTGTATCTCACAGTGGCCCACCAGGTGCCTCAGAGAGCACCCAAGTCCACAAGATGCCTGCATCTGGCATTCTGAGGTACATTTATGAGGTAAAATTCTGAGGTAAATATGAGGTAAATAAAAGAGAATTTGCTATCCTAAGAAGAGCTCCACTGGATCAGGCCAAAGGCCCATCTAGTCCAGCTTCCTGTATCTCACAGTGGCCCACCAGGTGCCTCAGGGAGCACATGAGACCACAAGATGCCTGCACCCTTCAGTTGTCGCTCAGCTGAGCGAGAACTATCTGGCCACTCACTGTTGAGACCAGCTTAACTAAAAAGCTCTCTTCCTCCTGCCACAGTGAGACTGGACAAGCTGTCGGAAGCTGCCAAGGTGAACAACGATGCCATCCGCACAGCGCAGGAGGAGATTTCGGAATACCGCCGGCAGATGCAGTCCAAAATCACTGAGTTCGAGACCCTCAAAGGGACCAAAGAATCCTTGGAGAGGCAGAGGGCTGATCTGGAAGATCGGCATCATGTGGACGTCCTGTCTTATCAGGTAAGTTGGGGCAAGGCTGGGCCAGAGACCAAGGAGCTTAACGCCAGATCCTTTGGCATGCATGGGATAGATGGATACCTGCATCTAAAGCCATGAGCCTTGAATTGACATTGCCTGTCTGTTCCCTTTTTTCCTTTTCCAATGTAGGGAGAAGGAATAGAGGAGGCAGCAGCTTGTGCTTGCAGACAAGGAAGGGTGTGATGTGTCATGATGGGGGATGACGACACGCACTGCCATATAAACTCTACCTCCAGCACTGGTCAGCCTTTGTTCGGGCCTGTCCATTGTCCCTTCCTTTATCCGTTAAGCCAGAGGCCTCCGCACTGTGACCCACAGACCGGATCTGGTGTACGGGGAAATCCTTCCCCATTGTGAGCAGTGCGGATTGTTCCGTCGTGCTGCCGCTGCTAATGTGCTGCCTTGAGAGACGCTCTGGGCCGTCATGTCTATCATCACAAACCCGAGCAGGCTGTGCACCCGGATTTCTGGGTAGACGCGACTGGGTGGACTCTCCGGGCAGTGCGAGGGCGCAATCCTAACCAGGAGTTAGGCTGGCACAGTTAGGCCTGCCAAGTTTGGCTGGCACAAAGGCTACTGAATCCATTCTAGGCTGTAAATAATGAAATCCATGGTGGGGTGTTGCACACTGCTGCAATCCATGCTCAGCCCTCTGGAGCTTGCGTATGGCCTCCTTGGAGGCTTCCAGACATGACTAGAGGTCAATTCTGGTTTGCACCAGCAAACTGGAAATGCTTCTAATGCATCTGTGAGCGCAATCCTTACCTGGAATGAGGCCGGCACAGTCAGGCCAGCAAAGTTTAGCTGGCACAAGGGACACCGTGAAGCAAGTCTGGATCACTTTTGGAGTCAGGGAGGATGGTGCACACCTGTGTGCTGGATTCTCTGTCTCTGAGTGTAGTCCAAACATATTTCATGGTGGCCCTTGTGCCGGCCCAAGTTTGCTGGCCTAACTGTGCCGTCCTCACTCCAGGTTAGGCTTGCGCCCTGAGAGGCTTTCTAAGGCTACTTCCAGCTGCATCTAGGAGATGCTCTGAAGTCCTCCTGTCACAGGCTTTGCATCTGCAGATATTCAAATCTGCACATCCAGAGCCCACGGAGAAGGAGGGCCCATTGTATAGATATGCACAAACGATGCATCGATGCAACATAAACAAACTACACAATCAATAGTTTGGTTGGTTGGTCTGTTTGGTGCTGATCAAAATGAACCCTGATTCTGATAATCATACCTAATCCTATCAGTTCACTGTCTCCCTTCCTGAACTCTGACTATGGAGTAAGTCCCATTTACTTTAATGGTACTTAGGGCACAATCCTAACCTGGAGTTAGGTTGGCACAGTTAGGCCAGCAAAGTTTGGCCAGCACAAGGGACACCGTAAAGTGTGTTTGGAGCACTCTTGGAGTCAAAGAGGCCAGCACACAGATGTGCGCCATCCTCACTGACTCCGAGAGTGGTCCAAATGTGCTTTACATTGGCCCTTGTGCCAGCCAAACTTTGCTGGCCTAACTGTGCCAGCCTAACTCCAGGTTAGGATTGCGTCCTTAGTCTTGGGTGAGTGTGTACATGAACGCAGTCTGAGTGAACGAGTGCAATCAAATGTAACCCATCTTTTCATGGTGCCTTCACTTGCAAAGGCTAATGCAGGACCCACAATTCCTTGTGGGCTGCCAGCCGATTATCACCCATGGAGAGTCCAAATCCACAGCAGAGGATGTATTTTTTGCGCCAACTTAAGAAATTTAACCTGCCTCAAGAGCTGTTCATTCAGTTTTATAGAGGAATCATTGAATCTGTTCTTTCTAACTCTACAACGGTCTGGTTTGGTTCAATGACTAAACAGGATAAGAATAGACTCCAAAGGACAGTCAAAACTGCAGGAAGAATAATAGGAGTCAGCTTGCCCTCTATAGAAGATTTATATATTGCTCGGATGAGGAAAAGAGCAGAAAGGATTGTTGCAGATCACTCTCACCCTGCTTGTAATCTGTTTGAACTTCTTCCCTCTGAACGTCGTTATAGGACATGGAATATTAGAACAACCAGGCACAAGAACAGTTTTTTCCCCCCGTGCTGTTGGGGTACTGAATAGCTGATTATGTTGTTTTGGTTTTGATTTGGATACGTTTAGTTTGTTAATGTGATGGTATTATTGTTAATGTGATGGTATTATTTATTACTTTAAGGTATATGTGAGAGCTTTTGGGCCAAAGTAAAATTCCATGTATGGTGAAATTCCATGTATGGCCAATAAAATTATATTCTATTCTAAATGACCACCTGGAACTCCCCCTCTTTTTTCCCTAGGAGACAATTGCGCAGCTGGACAATGAACTGAGAAATACCAAGTGGGAGATGGCTGCCCAGCTTCGGGAATACCAAGATCTGCTCAACGTCAAAATGGCCCTGGATATAGAGATTGCTGCTTACAGGTACACCTTAAACCATTGGCGAGAGCTAGGAATCCAAGATTGGGGAGAGTAACACATTCTGTCACAATCCCATCGCCTGATGCTCTGCTCAAGGTAGATGATGGGGTGAGGCGGTGCTCATCTCTGTTTCTAAGCCAAAGAGACGGCATTTGCCCGAGGACAAGCTTCCGTGGTCATGTGGCCGGCGTGACTATGCACCAAAGCACACGGAACGCCGTTACCTTCCCATCGAAGTGGTACCTGTTTATCTGCCTGCATTTTTACATGCTTTCAAACTGCTAGGTTGGCAGGAGCTGGGACAAGAGCTCACTCTGTTGTGTGGTCTCGAGCTGCCAACCTTCCGGTCAGCAAGCTTAAGAGCTCAGCGGTTTAACCCGCAGCACCACCATGCCCCCCATTAACCCTTGATGCACGTAGCCTAATCTGCCTTTTGGTGGTTTGCAAAACCGACAATTGGTCCAGACCCACAGTTTGAACCAGCCACTGGTTCAGATCTCAACAGAGGAGAAACTGAGGCAGAGAAAGAATGTACAAACATTTCAGTTCTGTATACTCGGGCCTGAATACAGAAAGGGATGGTTATTTCATTAAGGTTAATGTCAGCAGATGTAAAAAATTAAGCAGCAGTTTCTGATGCCCCCTTTCCACCCCTTACAACAGGAAGCTCCTGGAAGGGGAGGAGTGCCGAATTGGAGCTGGTTTGGGACCATTCCCATTCCCTGAAGCCCTCCCCAAAGCGCCAAGCTTTTCCACCCACATCAAAGTCAAGAGCGAAGAGAAGATCAAAGTGGTGGAGAAGTCTGAGAAGGAGACCGTGATCGTGGAAGAGCAGACTGAGGAAATCCAAGTGACTGAAGAGGTAACAGAGGAAGAAGAGAAAAAAGAGGAAGGGGAAGAAGAGGAGGGAGAGCAAGAGGAGGAGGAAGAAGAAGGGGAAGGAAAAGAGGAAGAAAAGGAAGAATCTGGAGAGGGTGAAGAAGAAGAGAAGGAAACTGAGTCACCAGCAAAAGAGGGAGAGTCTCCATCAGCAGAGGAAGCCACACCAGCGAAGGAGGAGGAGGCCAAATCTCCTGACAAGGTGACATCTCCAACAAAGGTTGATGCCAAATCTCCAGCCGCAAAGTCACCAGAGAAGGTTGCCTCTCCCACCAAAGAGGAGGCCAAATCTCCTGCCAAAGCAAAGTCCCCGACCAAGGAGGAAGCAAAGTCTCCGGAGAAGTCCGCATCCCCCTCCAAAGGTGACTCCAAGTCACCAGCCAAGGTTGCTTCTCCAACCAAAGATGACTCCAAGTCTTCAGCCAAGGTGGCTTCTCCAGCCAAAGATGAAGCCAAATCTCCAGCAAAGGTAGCTTCTCCAGCCAAAGATGAAGCCAAGTCTCTGCCAAAGGCTACATCGCCTACCAAGAAGGGGAGCGAGTCTCCAGAAAAGGTGAAGACTCCAACAAAGGAGGCGGCCAAGTCTCCAGCACCCAAGTCTCCGGCACCCAAGCCTCCAGCAAAATCCCCAGAGAAGGTCAAGTCTCCCACAAAGGAGGAGAAGTCTCCAGAGAAGGTCAAGTCACCGGCGAAAGAAAAGGCCAAATCGCCAGAAAAGGAGGCAGCCCCTGCAAAGGAACCGGCCAAACCACCTCAGAAGGAGACCAAGGCACCCGCAAAAGAGGAGAAAGCCCCAGCGAAACCAAAAACAGATGAAAAGAAAGAAAGCAAAAAAGCAGAGGAGCCAAAAGAAGACACTCCTGCCAAAGAGGTGCAAAAAGAAGAACCCAAAGTAGAGAAGGAAGGAAGGAAGGCTAAGAGTGAGGACAAGGAAGACAAGAAGGCAGCATCAAAGCCTGAGCCCCCTGCCTCTGAGGAGAAGAGGAAGGAGGCTGTTAAGGCTGAGGAGGACAAGGGGAAGGACAAAGAACCCGCCAAGCCAGCACCAAAGCCCAAGGAGGAAGCCAAGAAAGAACCTGAGCCGAAACCTCAGGCAAAAGACGTGAAGGCCAAGGAACCGAGCAAGCCTACTGAGAAGGAAGTGGAGAAGCCAAAACCAGAGGAGAAAAAGGAGCAGCCCAAGGAGAAGACGGAATCCAAGAAGGTCCAGGAGGAGAAGCCCAAAGCAGAAGAGAAACCCAAAGAGGAAACCAAGAAGGAACCCAGCAAAGATGCCAAGGAGACTTCCAAGTCAGAGCTGGCCAAGGAGGCCCCCAAGCCCAAGACGGAGAAAGTTGAAAAGTCCTCCAGCACAGACTCCAAAGACAGCAAGCCGACAGAGAAAGCGGCCGCAGACGAGAAAGCCAAGAAGAGCGAGAAGTGAAGGAGAGGACCCTGGAGGGTGCACGATGGGCTGCTGGAGGAGTTGGGGAGGTCCTCCCTGCTACAGGGCTGGCTCCCTTTGCCCTTAAGAGACAAGACTTGGCTTTGGTGAGGAGTTCTCTGGCTTCCACCAAGGCTCGGTGATTCATGTTAGCAATATGTTTATGTGAAAGAAACAAAAAAAAAACCCTAACAAGCAATGAAACGAGCCTCCGGTCCAAGGAAGTTCGACTATGTTATGATAGCTTCTGTAGCAGAATGTGATACATGCAGAATGCCACATTTAAACACTTGAATTATTTACGGTAGGGTGGGGTAGGGTGGGGTAACCCTTGACTGTCCCTTTTCCCAATAAGTGCATTTATTGACAGTACGGGCAAAAGCCATGGGTCGAGCGCAATAAACGAATGTACACTGTTAGAGCTAGAGAAGTCTTACAGTAGGCTAGAGAAGTCCAAAATGTTCTGAAATGCCTTGTCTTCATCTTACACACTCGTACGCATTTGTCGCTAACACCAAGAGCTTCATCTGTAGCTGGTCTTAGGAGGAAGATCGTTTGAGGGGCTTGGGCACGACAACCATAAAACGGGTTTTTTTTTTAAAACTAGCTTCATCCCTGTGGTTCCTTACCCCTCCTGACACCAGGGGACCCTGGAGAATCCTAGTTTTGCTGAAAGGGTCCTTTCAGCCAAGTTTGTCCTTTCCAGTGGGAAGGAGTTGCACAGGTTGGAGCTGGTTCGATGTGGCTGAAGTTTTGCCGTGTAGATCTGCCCTGACACTGCTGTAAACCATCACATTCTTACTCACTCACACACACAACCACACGCGCACACACACAGCCACACACAGATGAGAAGTGCACACCACCCTGACACAGTTGCTTCTGTGCAGTACGAGCAAATAAAAATGCTTCTGAGTTGACTTGTCTTCTCAGTGTCGTGGTCCCTTGTTTTTGAATACGATGAGGGAAACCTTTCTGAAAGATGTCCAAAAGATTGGGCAGAGATCTTCCCAGGCTAATGGCGGTGTAGCAAACGCCGCTCACAACTTGGTGCCCCCACTGCATGGATTTGAACAGAAGTCAACGGAGTAGCCATATGGAGGAGAAGAGAGGTTGGCTAGAGTGTCTCTGATACTCTAGCTCACCACTTGCCACACCACCTCTTCTTTTTTGAATCTTAAGGAGCAGGAAAAGGTGCAGTGAAGGTGGGCAGGTACGGACCCCCCCCCCGTCAATTTCCTCTCTGAGTTGACCTCCTCAGTGTGCCCCAATCTTGACTTTGACCCCCTTCTTCCAATCCTGGTTAAAGGCCTTGTCTGTCTCCCCTTGTATTGCTTCTTTCTCAGCCCCACAATCTCCTCCTTTCCCGCTGTTAGCAACTGCAATGTGCTATTTTAATCAAGAAATTTTGGGGGGAAAAGATCACAAAAAAAACCCCCCCCAAACACCCCTAGTCCCGGCAAATGTCCACAACTCTCAACCTCCATGCTGAGGAGCTGCTAATGTCGATCATTGTATTGTTGGCCTTGCTGAAATCCCCTCCTTCTGAGTTCGGCTTCTCTCTTTAGCAAAAGAAAACGGAGCCCTTGCTTGAATACTAAAGAAATCATCCTTCCAAGAGGCGGGGAAGGATTCAAAGCAGCAAAGCAAATTGCCTCTTCAGATTAGGTGCTCGAAGCAGGAAGAACATTATTATGACATTATTAAAAGCTGCTTGACGTCGTCTCCTAGTTCTGGTGTTGTGCGAGAGGGAAAAAGAACCTCCCTCTCTCCATCCCACGCCTAATTGTGTATGTCGCAGTCCTGCCCCTCCTCAAGGCAGCTTCTTTCTAGACTGAAGTGATCAAATGAAATTCGACGTGGGCTTAATTGTACTTTGGGAAATTTGTAACTGCAAGGGTTCCTCCAGCTATGATACATTTCCACCGGCACCCCCTCATTGGCCTTGAGCTCCTCTCTGCTTCATTTTCAGAACAGGAAACCCTCTGTCTCCCCAGAGTAAAGGGCTCAGGTGCTCTGGAGGCAGCGGCATAGCAAGGAGGGTGCAGAGGGTGCAGTCTGCCCTGGGTACCAGCCATTAGAGGGTACTAAGAGTGTCAGTGTTGCTCCCATCTTGGTCACACCACTCTCAACATGTACTGCAGCAGGCAGGAGAGCCACCGGCTCATATAACCTTCAGAGCCAATGCGCACACTCCCTGCAGCAGTTCTCCCCCCAGCAGCCTGGAGGCGATGTGATGACATCATGACGACGTCATCACGTCACCACCAATCGGCTGGGTTGCTGAGCTCTGCCCTGGGCAATACTGCCGCTGCCGCCACCAGCAACGCCCCAACCTGAATGGAAGCGCTGTTCAAGGTGAGTGCCCCCCCGTTCCATCAAGAGGCAGAGGGTTGGGGGAGGGGAACTGGGCAACGTGCCACCACTCTCCGTTGCGGCATTTTCCTGACCAGGACCCAGGAGAAGCAAACCCGGCACAACGGTCGAAAGCTGAATTAAGAAAAGCAAATTCAAGTGATTCCTGGCAGATGCAGACGTTGACTGGATCAGTGCTTGGGAGTATGCAGTACAAAGGAAACGCAATTCATGGGGGAGCTAAAACGATATGTCCTTTTCCCAGCGCACCAACAACCCCCTAAAAATGGAATCTCATAGAGCCTAATTCCCATAAAAGTGGTAAACATGTTTCTGGGCTGCACTACTCCACAATGTCGAGGAGGGAGGGCGGGCATAAGATGGCGAACTCCATCTAAAATACTCCCTGCATGCAGAAAGCTAGCACGTCAGGGGAAATAGTTTGAGCCCGACTCCACTGACATTCTGGGTAGGTTCCACACACATTCTGAAGCGAGACCAGCCCAGACACACAAACAACAGGCTCGTCGCCCAGCCCCATCCTGGAGACTGAATAAGCTCCTATTCCTCCAGCAATATGGTTTTTCAGCCTGCGCATTAGAGTGTCAACAACACCAGCCTCATAATGGAAGGGCCACGTGCCTATGTATGGCTTACTTTTTTTACCCAGCGGGTCATTAAGCTATGGAACTCCTTGCCACAGGAGGTGGTGATGGCATCTGGCCTGGATGCCTTTAAAAGGAGACTGGACAGATTTCTGGAGGAAAAGTCCATCGTGGGCTATAGGCCATGATGGGTGGTGCAAACCTCCTTACATTAGAAGTAGGCTACTTCAGAATGCCAGGTGCGAGGGAGTGGCAACAGGATGCAAGCATCTTGTTGTCTACTTAGGCACCTGGTGGGCCACTGTGAGATACAGGAAGCTGGACTAGATGGGCCTTTGGCCTGATCCAGCAGGGCATTTCTTATGTTTTTAAGGTCCAGACTGAGTTGCAAGTTATTATAGCTCCCTTCTCACAGACAGGATAGCAAATTCTCTTTTATTTACATCTTATTTCCCTCAGAATTTTACCTCAGAATGCCAGGTGCAAGGGAGTGGCAACAGGATGCAGGCATCTAGTGGTCTTGGGTGCTCCCTGAGGCACCTGGTGGACTGCTGTGAAATACAGGAAGCTGGACTCGATGGGCCTTTGGCCTGATCCAGTGGGGCTCTTCTGATGCTCAATCATTTCAACCGTTCTGGATTCCCTCCCTATCGTTCTCGCTTCCTTCCCCAAAGTCTCTCCTTCCCAGGGCTGCTTGCTTGCGTGCCACCACTCCTTCCTTCCTTCCCTCGCTCCTGCGCTCAGCGAGATAAGGCAGAGGTAGAGCTAAAAATAGGTCTCTAATGGAAGCTGCAATGCAGCCTCCGTTTCCCGCACACTGGCGCACAGGCAGCCAGCTGACTTGGCAGAAACCGAAGCTGGGCAGACGATTCTGAAGGTGGGACAGGAGACAGCCCGCCCCTGTCTCTCCATCAGCCCAGGTCCGACTCCCCACGGAATTGCACTGCAAGGCCCTGCCCTCCGTCCCAATGCAGTTTCCTTTTCTGCTGCAGCTAACTGCCGGCTCCTTTTGCTGCAATGACACTTGGCAAAGAAGATACTTGGCACAGATTCCCGCAGCCAAAGAACCCCCGTTTTTGTTTGTTCCAACATTTGCAATATTTGACACCCTAGCAGCATAAGAGCCCGGAGCCCAGGACTGCTGAATGCAAGGGATTTTTCATGTCCAGGGGTAGACAAAGCTGCATTTAAACAGATAATTGTGGGGAAACTGACACCTAGTTTTGACACATGGGAGTCTTTTCTTTTTCTTGGAGCCATGCAATGGGGAAAAAAAGAAGAGAGCAACCAAAATGGTTAGGGGGCTGGGGCACCTCCCCTATGAGGAAAGGCTACAGCATCTGGGGCTCGTCAGCCTAGAAAAAAGGCACCCGAGGGGGGACTTGATTGAGACATACAAAATTATGCACGGGATGGATGAAGTGGACAGAGGGCGGTTCTTTTCCCTCTCTCACAATACCAAAACCAGGGCACAGCCACTAAAATTGTTGGGAGAGTGCAAACAATCAAAAGGAAATACTTTTTTACCCAGCGGGTAATTAATCTGTGGAACTCCTTGCCACAAGAGGCGGTGATAGTATCTGGTCTAGATGCCTTTCAAAGGGGACTGGACAGGTTTCTGGAGGAAAAGTCCATCGCAGGCTACAGGCCATGATGGTTAGCGCAACCTCCTTACTTTAGAGTTAGGCTACCTCTGAGTGCCAGATGCAGGGGAGTGGCAAGGAGATGCACATATCTAGTTGTCTTGTGTGTTCCCTGAGGCATCTGGTGGGCCGCTGCGAGATGCAGGAAGCTGGACTAGATGGGCCTTTGGCCTGATCCAGTGGGGCTCTTCTTATGTTCTTATGCACTGGTCTTCAGGAAACACAGGCAGGCCGAGTAATCGGTCCTGTCATACAGAAGAGGGGGAAGACTTGTTCACTGTGGGTCAGGAATCTATTGGTAGAAACTACAGGGAAACAGATTTCAGGCTACACATCAGGAAGAATATCCTAACTCGAATCAGGTAACTTAATGACATCAGCCAGGCAAGGTATCGTCCCCCCCCCCAATATCCATAGAGGATACCGTTCCTAACCCCCCGTCCCCCTACCGGAAACCACAGATAAAGGGAAACCCTATCTTCGTGCCCCCCATGTGCCCCCAATACCTTTGGACCCAGCTAGCGCAAGGGCTGTATCCTTTGTCTGCTATTCTGTACTCAACCTGTTCAACTTGTTTAAGGTTGGGCGGGCAGAAGGGTCTTAAAAAACTGGTTCCCTTGTATTGTGTCTTTCCTTTCTTTGGCTTAGGCCAGGGCATGCTGTGTGTCAAACATCCATGAGCATAAGAAGAGCCCTGCTGGATCAGGCCAAAGGCCCATCTAGTCCAGCTTCCTGTATCTCACAGTGGCCCACCAGATCCCTCAGGGAGCACACGAGACAACAAGATGCCTGCATTCTGTGGTCACGCCCTTGTGTCTGGCATTCTAAGGTAAATCCTGAGGTAAACACACCAGTGGCTAGTAAAGATTCTCCACAGCATTTCTCTTTGACAGCCACCAGAACTAGATGCTCCTCTTCAGACATGTACTCATATGAACAGCCCCGCTGGATTAGACCAAAGGCCCATCTAGCCCAGCTTCCTGTATCTCACAGTGGCCCACCAGATGCCTCAGGGAGCGCATGAGACAACAAGATGCCTGCATCCTGTTGCCACTCCCTTGTATCTGCCATTCTGAGGTAAATTTCTGAGGCAAAATTCTGAGGTAAATAAAAGAGAATTTGCTATCCTGTCTGTGGGGACGGAGCTATAACAACTTGCAACTCAGCCTGGGCCTTAAGAACATAAGAAGAGCCCCGCTGGATCAGGCCAAGGCCCATCTAGTCCAGCTTCCTGTATCTCACAGTGGCCTAGCAGGGAGCACATGAGACAAAAAGATGCTTGCACCCTATTAACACTCCCTTGTCCCTAGCCCTCCTTAGGGCAGAGGCCTCTACAACACCACTGCAAATCGACACGTAAGTAGGATCGGGAAAAATCGATTCTTTCTTCCATTTTTTAATAATTCCACACTATTCCTACAAACAATGGAATGGATGAACCAGAGTGGTTGAGGGGGTAGGAGCTGGATTTCTGGCGTGGCCAGAAGGGGACAAAGTCGCAACTCTGTCCGACCAAGGACTGCTGGCAGCAAAACTCTCCTCCCGATTCCAACAATGCAGGGGGCTCAACGGTGGCTGAAGAACCCCTGAGGGTAGTTGTACTTGAATGGCTTCATCCGACTGGGGCCCCTGAAAGAGGAAACGGGAGAGGGAGAGAGAGAGGGGAGAGAGAGGTGTGAATTTCAAATGCTAGAAGGTTCCGGGGCCTCCAGAGAAGAGCTGGGAATGCTAATTAAAGTGCTAAAAAAAAGAGAGCACTACGATCAAACATCAAGACCAGTGTGAACGCAACTGTTGTTGTTTTCAAATAGAGTCCCTGATCCAAAGAGCTTACAGTCAAACAGGCAAGACGCAAAAAGCAGAGATCACAATGACAGCTGGGGTAGGGCGGAGGCAGAAAGCAAAGGGTAGCTTCCATCGCAAAACAGGACAGTAACACAAACTTGCACAAGCAAAGCCAAACAAAGCCACAACACTGAAAGCCGAGCAGGCCAGCAACCTGCCTCTTTGGTGCTGCGTTGCAAAGGGAGTACAGATGTCAGGATGGAATCTATTGCAACCTCCAGAACCCTCACAATAACTCGGTCTCTGCTTCAAAAAAAGCTAAGTATCTAGTCCTCATGATCATGGAGAGAAAAAAAGTCTTAACTATGTTTGTCCAGAAGCTGGAAACAAATGTGCAAGAGGTTGTTTTTTCTTTTTTTAAGCCACATTTGGGACTACCTTGCCTTTCTTCCCCCCCCCCCAAATACCTCTATTGCACACGTCTACTGGCTGTGAACTAAGATGTACATGCTCTTTTTTTCCCCCGTTTCAGAGTGCAACCCTAACCTGGAGTTAGGATTGCAACGTTTGGCTGGCACAAGGGCCACAGTAAAGTATGTTTGGACCACTCTCGGAGTCAGAGAGGCCAGCACACAAACGTGTGCTGACTCCGAGAGTGGTCCAAACGTGCTTTACGGCGGCCCTTGTGCCAGCCGAACAGTGCCGGCCTAACTGCAGATTAGGATTGTGCTCTCAGTCTCTTACAGACGCCTCCCCCCTTCCTAAATTTGGGAGACACAAAACCTCTTATTTGCTTCACTGCGCGCTGTCTGATTGCCCCTGTCAAAGGGAAAAGGAGATCAAGAGTCGGCAAGCCAAAAGCACCTGTCACCGCGCAACTAAGCAGGGAAGGCAAAATTTGCATTGTGCGTGCACAAGAAGGGAAAACAACTCTGAACGGCAAGGTGAAAGTGAAGACAGCTTTCCCCCCACCCCGCCCGCCAAAGGCAACTGCGGCAGAGATCAAAGCACAGGATCAAGAGACGACACCCGCTGCCTCATGGAGATGAGGGGCCTTCAATGTGAATGGACAGGAAGTGGGGGGGGGAAGAGAGAGAGAATGAATGAATGAGCGAGGTTTCTACAGGCTGGTGCACCACATGAAGCTTTTAGAATGGAAAGGGCAGCATCGATGGGAAGAGCAACATTCTGTTCCAAACACACAGGAAGTGAAGGAGAGAGAGAGCGCCTATCTAGGTCACGGAAAACGAAAGCTGGAGCTGCGAATCAGGACATCCTCGGTGTGAATCTCATCTCTGCCACATACTGTCTCGGCGGCCTTGGGCAAGCCACTCTCTCTTGACCGCACCCCTTCCACGGGCGATATGGGGCTAATCGCACTCCCTCATCTTATAGGCTTGTTGTCAGGGGAGCAACTAGAGCCGTGGTTCCCAAACTGTGAGCTGCAACTCTCCGGACTTGCCAAGTTTCTAGCCCTCAAGGTTGCGGCACGAGGCTCAAATGCACATGAGCGGTGCCTGCTGGAATCTCTAAAGGCCTGGGGGGGGGTCAAGGGTGCGGCCAGCAGAGTGGGGGAGCAGAGGATCTGCTTGCCCCTCCTGTGCCAAGCTAAAGTAGGACGCTACAAAATAACCCCGGGTTGGACTTATCCATGGAGAATTACGTTTTGAGGTCAATGTTTGGTCTGATGCAGGGTTGGCACACTGCTCTGCTCCATCATCTTTTTGACAACTGCCCGCTCGCGAGGAAGGAATTTTCCTTGCCCCTGGAGGACAGCCAAAGCCTGAGCCTGCGCCTTCTCGAGAAATCCCGCCAGACTTTCGGGCTGGCTGCGCTGTTCGAAACACTGCAGCAGAGGACCACGCGGCAGGTGTGTGCCTACCTGACCAGGCGGAGGCACATCTTCTCTTGCGGGAACTCCTTGGGGCCCTCCACACTGTTGTCGTGGGTCTCGGTCTCCAGGTAGACGTCCAGGACGACGCACAAGCGCTGCAGCTGGTTGGTCAGGAGCTGGTGGCCTGGCTTGGGGCCGCAGAGCTCCCGGTAGTAGACGTTGACCTCGCTCTCCATGGCCTGCGCGGGAAGGAGAGGCCACCCCCTTAGAGACGTGCACGCAGGTGCCCTAAATGCTCTCCGTCAATCACTCTCCTCACTCACCTGCCCCACCCAGCCCAGTGATGTCACTCAGGGGGAACGGACCAGAACGGGCGTTCCGGATCCTAACGGGCTCCGTGGCTAGTTCCGGGTTCCTGACAAGCGCCAATCAAAAGTGAGTTCCTGTTCCTAAACCATTTGCATGACACCACTGACCCAGCCCTGTTCTGGAAGGTGCAAGACAGGCGCTGCGGCCACCTGTGTGGACCCAGTGCAGCGTGGCGTGCTTTCCCCTCTCGCACAACGCCAGGAGCAGTGGACATCCGCTCAAATAAGAGTGGCGGGAGAGAGTGTGTCTGTTCCGACAAAAGGAAAGGCTTCCTGACCCAGCGTGTCATTCCCCTGTGGAACTCCTTGCCACAGAATGCGGTGATGGCACCTGCTGGCCTAGATGCCTTTCAAAGGGATGCCTGCACAGGTTGATGGAGGAAACGTCACGGGTTCTAGTCCTGCCTCCGCCACGGACTTGGCAATTGGCTACATCAGAGTCTCTCAAACCGCGGCTTGAAGCCACGCACTTGGCTGGCATAACTGTGCCGGCCTAACTCCAGGTTCGGATTGCGCCCTCAGTTTCATTGCAGAAGACCAGCCACGCTCCGAGCCCTGCATCCCCGGGGGTTCCCCCAACTTGTCTTCTTACCCGGATGTTTTCGTCGTTGCTACTGGTCTTCTCCCCTTTCCAGTTCAAGCACAGGCTGAAGACGGGGGGCAAGGAGGAGTAGCCCGGGTTCAGCACCACGGCAGCCTGGAGCTTGGCTAGGCGAGAAAGCGAGAACGATCACACAGGCTGCACGGCCCATGCCGAAAAGTGATAAGCCTGTGTGCGATCCATGCTACAGGTTACCTTTGCCTTCTCGCACCAAAACACACACACAAGAAAACCCTGGCAAAAATCTTCTTTACCAAGAGAGAGGAAAGAAGCTTGCAAACAGCCTCCTTTGGAGTCCGACCATTTATCCACCCAAGCAACAAGCGGCCGCTGTACACAGTTTTGGCTTTGCAGAGTTCTGCTCCCTGAGGCATCTGGTGGGCCACTGTGAGATACAGGAAGCTGGACTAGATGGTCCTTTGGCTAGATCCAGTGGGGCTTGTCTTATGCTCTTAAGGCCCAGACTGGGTTGCAAGTTGTTATTTACCTCAGAATTTTACCTCAGAATGCCAGGTGCAGGGGAGTGGCAACAGGATGCAGGCATCTTGTGGTCTTGTGTGCTCCCTGAGGCACCTGGTGGGCCACTGTGAGATACAGGAAGCCGGACTAGACGGGCCTTTGGCCTGATCCAGCAAGGTTCTTCTGATGTTCTTATGGACCACACATGGGAGGGGTGACATATTTA
>JAJKFI010037572.1:0-15139 GCA_029204185.1 Lerista edwardsae
CAGAATGCCAGATACAAGGGAGTGGCAACAGGATGCAGGCATCTTGTGGTCTCGGGTGCTCCCTGAGGCACCTGGTGGGCCACTGTGAGATACAGGAAGCTGGACCAGATGGGCCTTTGGCCTGATCCAGCAAGGCTTTTTCTTGTGTTCTTGTCTTGCGTGAGTTGAGGTTTCCAATCATTTGGCTTGATCGGTACCTGAGGCAGGGGCCACAGCTCCGGGGGCCGGTTGCATGCTTGCAAGCAGAACTCCTAACGGCATTTTGAGGTAGTGCGAGGGAAAGGCTGCCCTCTAAGATGCCCAAGAGCTGCTGCCAGCCTGTGCAAGCAATGCTGAACGAGACGGGCCAAGGGCAGGCCTCGGCACGGCAGCTTGCTGTGCTTAACCTGCATTCATCGCAAGCACGCTGGGAAAAGCCAGGGACAGGAGCCACATACATACCTGTCCCTCTTTCTATCAGCGCCAGGTAATACAGGTGAGTGTCTTCGGCCAAACCGGCCTCCACAACGTCCTTGGTGTAGGGCAGCTCCTGCAAGAACAGCGAGACGGGTGTTGACCTGGGGGAATTGGGACACGGTGCACGCAAGCCGACGTGCTGCAAGGCATCCTGGGGAAAACGTTGGGCTGCCCCGATCCCAAAGCATCTCACCTACCAGGTAATCCTCATAGGTGAAGGCTGCCCACTTCACCAAGCGTGACATGATCTTGGCCGGAAAGAGGTGCTGGGACTCGCTGGAAACTGGTAGAATCCCATGCTCTGAAACCACAGGGGAGAACGAGACACAGGAGGGATTAGCAAGGCTGGGGCACCCCCTCTGCACGCCAAAGACACCCCCGCCCCCAGGTTCAAGCCCTGCCACCGTCTCCAGTTCAGGGCTTGAAATGAAACAGTCGGAGAGCAACATCCACAGCCCACCAGAAGGGACTTCCAAAGCCTGTTTTGTTGGGATACTGAAGGAAGTCCCTGAAAATTTACAGGCCTGAATGGGGAAAGGCCTAACACTAGGCCGACTCAGGGGGTAAAGTGCTGAGTCATTCAGGCCTAGCAGACCAGCAGTAAAGTGCTGAGTCATTCCGACTCAGCTCCAACCTGGGGACGAGATCATCTGAGCTCTGATTGGATGCTGGGGACTATTTAATCCAGACCAGAAACGCCTGTGGTTAGTTGCTGGCGATGTGAGTGTTGCTGTTGGAGGAGCTTTGCTGTACCTGTTAGCTGTTCTTTACTGCAAGAAGCCTTCTTCTGAAAGTATGGGAGTTCTTGCTACCCTAATCTCTGTCGTCCGAGTGACTCAGTGCCGGAGCTCTGCAACCCTGAAGCCTTTCCAAGCCTCACAGCTGTAAGCTGCTTCTGCACTATCATCATGTTTGTAAGTGTGAGTACAAAGGCAGCATTCAATTGGGCAGCCAACATCTTGGTTTTAGCAGGTGCCATTGAGAAGAAAAGTTCTGAATGGGTTCCGAAAAGTTCAAGGCGCGGGAGGTTCTGGCAGCCACTAGTCTACGATGGGGGCCCAAATGGGTGGATGGAGGAGAAATCTGGGGGAGGGGTGTCTGTTAACTGTGCTGCCACCAGGTGAGGTGAGGGGGACGGCGGCCAGGAACAGGGCCTTCTTGGGGGTGGCTCCTCGGTTGTGGAATGCCCTCCCCCTGGAATTAAGAACAGCTCCCTCGCTAGCAATCTTTCGTCGGGGCTCTTGACTTCTCTCTTTAAGGTGTTTTGGTAGAACAGGTGGCGGAATGTAAGTTTCTAGGTATTACCTTGAAACAAGATTTAACGTGGGGTGCAAATACTACAGCCCTAGTAAAAAAGGCCCAACAACGATTGTACTTTCTGAGACTTTTAAGATTACAACAACTGTCAGAGAGTCTGTTGGTTGCCTTTTATCGAAGCTCTATAGAGAGCATCTTATCTTATTGCCTCTGAGTGTGGTTTATGAGTTGTACAGGGGTGGAGAAAAAGGCACTCCAAAGAGTGATAAAGAGGGCACAAAAGATCATTGGTTGTCCTCTTCCCTCACTGGAGGATTTGTATAATATGGGATGTAGGAGGAAGATACAAAAAATCTTGAGAGACTCTTCACATCCGGGTCACTCGATGTTTGAGATCTTACCGTCAGGAAAAAGATACAGAGTGTTGAAAGCTAGGACAAGTAGATTTATAGTTTTTACCCAAGTGCGGTGATCAGGCTAAATGCAGAGTTTTGAATCTGGTGGTCTTAACAAATGTATACCTCATGGTTGTATGGTACCTATATCCATATTTTTTTAGTGTTGTTTTAATTGTTATTTGTATATGTTATTTGGTGTTGTCCAGTTGTATGATGTGAAGAGCACCTCATTTTGTTGTTCTCATACCTTGAGTACAATGACAAATAAATTTCTATTTATCTTAAGGAGGGGTTTATTAATTGCTGACGTGCTGGGCTGGCATTGTCATTTCATGCTAATCTGCAATTTTAGTGACTGCACAGTCCATTGGCGTCTGTTGCTTTTAATTACTTGCCATTGTTCTAATTTTGTTCTATGTTCTTTTATTTTATTGTAAGCCGCTTTGGGTGCCCTCGCATGGGGCAGAAAGGTGGGGTTATAAATTCATGAAATAAACAAATACATACAGAGCGCAATCCTAAACTGGAGTTAGGCCAGCATAAGCTAAGCCAGCAAAGTTTGGCCAGCACAAGGGCCACCTTAAAGCGTGTTTGGACCACTCTCAGAGTCAGGGAGGATGGCTCACGTCTGTGGGCTGGCCTCTTTGATTCCGAGAGTGATACAAACACGCTTTACAGTGTCCCTTGTGCTGGCCAGACTTTGCTTTATTTACCTCATATTTACCTCAGAATTTTACCTCAGAAATTTACCTCAGAATGCCAGATACAAGGGAGTGGCGTTTGGACCACTCTCAGTGTCAGGGAGGATGGCGCACGTCTGTGTGTTGGCCTCTCTGACTCCGAGAGTGGTCCAAACATACTTTAGGGTGTCCCTTGTGCTGGCCAAACTTTGCTGGCTTAGTTTATGCCGGCCTAACTCAGTTTAGGAGTGTGCCCACATACTGAAGTGTAGATCTGGCGGGGGAAAAATGTGCAAGGCGGCTGCTGCCTTACAGAACGCGGCTACTGGGATCAAGGTTTGTATCGGTGGCGCAGAATACAAGGCAGAATGTGCACGGAAACGTACCGAGGGAAGCAAACTGCTTGTGTAGGGCCAGGCGGGACTCCAGCCGCATCCTGAGTGACTTCATCGTCCGTTCCATGTGGCTGGCGCTCAGCGAGTTATCGGCGATCACCGGATGCTGTGAACAAGATCGCGGCTGGTGGGTGGGTGGAAGCTGTTCTTACATGTTATTACGGCCCTTATCTCATTTCTGGATCCCAACCCACCCGTTGAAGGTCTCTGAGACAGGAGAGCGGTGACGACCAAGCACATGTAATGACAGGGCCACAGGTTTGTATTCCAATGAGGGTATTCCATCATTCCGGTGCCACTACAGAAGAGGCCCTGTCCTGCGTGCTCTATCTATCACACTTCCAACAGTAGAAAAAACAGGAAGAGCCTCAAGGGATGGGAAGATGCAATAGCAAAAGAAGCACAAGTTGGGCCTTTCTTGCCGGCCGCATCGCTGGGACTTTTGCTTTCAGAGTCTGCATCATCTGTACAGCGGGGCCAAATAGGATTCATGGAATCTGCTGAGGGATGTAAGTGATGTCATTAAGCAGGAAGTGATGTCATTAAGCAGATCGTGACCAGAAATAAGCACTTTTCTCTCTCAAGAACTCAAGAGAAAGTAGGCATATCTTGATCCTATTTTCAGCCCCTGCTAACTGGGCAAGACACACTTTTTCAATTGGTGTTTCTCTTATATTTAGCAGGGGAGGGGATAATTGTCCCTCTTTGCCCCTGTGCAGCGTCTTTTCTAGTGCTGGTGGTGGTCTGCATTTTTTTTTAGGATTGTTAGCCCTTTTGGGACAGGGAGCCATTAAACTTTATTATTTGCCGGTAAACTGCTTTGTGAACTTTGTGTTAAAAGCAGTGTATAAATACTGTACTATTGATTGATTTTCCAGATTTGGGAGAACCCAATTTTCATATTTTTTTTTTTCAACCCCCCAAATTCTTATCCTTGGTGATCCAAGACCAGGAAGTGTTTGTATCAGCCACAGCAAGAAAGAGAAGCGATGATCTGAAATTGGGAAGCCATGGTCCCAATTGGGCGGGTGGCGGCTCTGAATGTACCTGGGGCTGATCCTTGGGGAAGTGCAGGCCCCCCAACTTCTGCACCCACACATACGGGTGGCCCAGCTCGGTCACGTGGTCGCTCAGAGTCAGGATGCTGGAAAAAAGAGATGGAAAGAGTTTGCAATAAGGACCAACCCCAAGATGGCCGACACAGCCGTCCCCCCCCCCCCTCTACGGCTCGCTTACCCGACTTTGTCAAACTGAAACTGGTTGGCGGGATTCGGGGTCCGCTTCCCATGATCCCCAGGATACAAGCAACTCAGGAGTGTGTCGGGGGACAGCAGGTCCCTGGGGAGAAAACGGGACAAGGGGCGTGAAGCTCAGGGAGTCGTACTCCATTATTTTCTGGCAGCAGTCCCTCCAAAATCCCTTTCTTGACGTGCAATTTCAGCTCCTTCCAGCAGGCGGACAATGAGAGGAAAGAGCATCAGAAGAGCCCTTCTGGATCAGGCCAAAGGCCCATCTAGCCCAGCTTCCTGCATCTCACAGTGGCCCACCAGGTGCCTCAGGTTGCACACAAGGCAACCAGATGCCTGCATCCTGTTGCCACTCCCTTGCATCTGTGCTGTGCTTTGCACGTGGCACGAACAGGGCTCTTCTTGGTGAGTGGGGGGCCCTGCAGGGAGGGTTGGGGGCCCCGCAGGAATGCCCCACATTGGGCCCAGCCGCTGCTAGAGCCGGCCCTGGGTGCAATTGCCTGTCTGGGGACACAGATTCTCTACCCCATATTCTATGATACTGCTCTGGGAAGCAGGAGCTGCGTGCTAAATTTCTCATGCCTCAATCACCTATCAACCTGGGCCAGAAGGAAGATCTGTTATTACGGTGCCTGCTAGCAGGGAAGGATGAGCCCCATACTGGACATGTGGCCGTATTTCTAAAGCTATGTATAGGGGATAGTCATAATACCTGTTCTTAATGTGTGCATCACGTCCTCTATATGTTGTACGTTAAATTTATTGTGCCAATAAAGGTTCAGCATCCGAACCATTTGCTTCCTGGCCATGGGGCCACTTCTTTCTCCCTCTCTAAAAATCTACCTCCTCCATAAAGCCTTTACAATCGGGAGGAGCCAACTGGTGGGTCCCGACCCACAGTTTCAGAACCACTGCTAAGAGGATTTCTTGCTACAGGCCAGGGGTTGGACTAGATGACCGTGAAGGTCCTTCCAGCCAATTGGAGCAATCCGCCTCAGCCTGCCTGCCATTAAATATCAACAGAGGCAGCTGCAGCTGAAAGCCAAACTCAAGAGTTGGCGTCACACTAACGACGGAGGCAACTGAAGGACTGCCGTATCACCCTCCAAGGCAGCAGAGAACAAATGCGTTCCTTCTTCCCTACGACAGCCCTTCTAGGTATTTGAAGAACGTTATAGGGACCATGTTTTCCCAGAGCTGGGACTCTCCGATTCCATAAGCACCAGATGTAGCTTGAGGGTGTGTGTGTGTGCTTTTCCAAGCCTTTTTTTTTTTTTAAGATACCTTTATTGGCATATACATACAAACTTACACTTTCCTTAAAAGGCATCAAATTGTCTCTTCAAAATTTAATCGGTCGCTCCTGAATTAGCAATAATAATACAATTTAAAAAGGCAGCGACCTTGTTAATTATGACTGGGTCATTAGTCTCTAAAAGACTTGTCAGTCTTGCTTGGTCAGGTGCTTTGGGAAGAGTACGAATGACTGGGTCAAGGAATTGGTTCCGAATATCCAAAAAACGGGGACAGTGGAAAAAGGAGTGCTCTAGGGTATCAATTTCTTTCACAGCACAAGAACACACGCACTCTGAAAAAGGGATTCCCTGAAATCTGCCTCTAAGCACCGCTGATGGTAGAGCGTTACAATGCGCTAATAAAAATGCTCTTCTTAAATGAGGCTTTTCCATTATGGCTAAGTAGGATGGGCTCATTTGGGCAGTCAAGGTGCCAGCTCGTTGCTCAGGCCGTGCAAACCCCACTGGCCTTTTTGGTGCGTGTGCGTGTGCGCGCGCACACCCCCCCCCCCCAAGGCATCAGTGGTAAGCTCCAGTCCTTGAGGCCAGGTCACCCACAGAGCAGGGGACAAAGGAACTTGCCGGGAGAGGGAGGGGGGCAGGCAGTGAGTGCAGCCCTGCACAGGGACCGGGAGCAATGATGAGTCTGCCAAAGGGTAATTAAACGCGACAGGGAGATGGGATGCAATCAGACCCCAATTCACACGCGGCGGCAGGCTGATCTGCCTGACCCCAGCCATTTGTTTTCTCCGCAGTCAACCCTGTGTGATCTCTCCCTCTTCCTCGCCCCAGTCTGGCAGCGCAGATGAATTAAGAGGTCTGAGACGGCGGCTGTCCCTCGTCCACTGAAGCCTCCTCTCTGTAGAGGCCGTCGAGGTACAAGGGGTGGGGCTGACACACACACAAAAAGAGAGAGAGAGAGAGAGAGAGCTCTCCAACAAAACAGCCCATGCAGCAGCCACAGCACAGGGACAACCAAATGCAGAGGGCACCTCTGGCTATTAATTTGATGAGGACAGGCAATTGTGCACCAAAGGAGCCACGATTGAGACGTACGAACTTATGCACGGGAGGGATAGAGTCGATAGAGGGATGTGCTTTTCCCTCTCTCGCAACACCAGAACCAGGGGACAGCCACTAAAATTGCGTGTTGGGAGAGTTAGAACGGGTAAGAGGAAATACTTTTTCACTCAGCAGGTAATTAACTGCGGAACTCCTTGCCACCAGAAGGCGGTGATGACGTCTGGCCTAGGTGCCTTTAAAGGGGGATTGGACAGATTCATGGAGGAAAAGCCAATTGCACATTACAGGCAGTGATGGGTATGTGCAACCTCCTGGTTTTATAGGGAGGATACCTCCTGGTTTTAGAGGGAGGTTATCCTAGGGAAAGGCAGCAAGATGTAGGCATCTTGTGTGCTGCTGGAGGCATCTAGTGGACCACTGAGAGATCCAGGAAGCTGGATTAGATGGGCCTTGGTCTGATCCAGCTGGGCTTATGCTCTTATGAAGAGCAAATTTGGTTCAAACTGGATGCTTCATGGGCTACAGGCCATGATGGGTGGTGCAACCTCCTTACATTAGTAGCAGGCTACTTCAGAATGCCAGATGCAGGGGCGTGGCCACAAGATGCAAGCATCTTGTTGTCTTGTGTGCTCCCTGAGGCACCTGGTGGGCCGCTGTGAGATCCAGAAAGCTGGATTAGATGGGCCCTTGGCCTGATCCAGCAGGGCTCTTCTTATGTTCTTAAAAGCTGGGTGGCCCTATATTTGGAGACGTTGTAATAGCTTCTGGTACTGAACAGTTGACCAGCCTAGATTATCTCTGTGGTCAATTCCCATTCTGGTATTCTAAGATTTCATGCAGAAACACGATCTTGAGCTCAATGAACCAGAGGCCTACTTAGAAAGGAGCTTCATGTGTGCTTAGTGGGGCACCTGCCTACTCCTCATCTAAAAGTTCGCCTTGGAAGAAAAGGGTCCAAGGTGAGTCAACTACTAGCAACCGTTCCCCAGGTGCATCTTTATGAGCTTTCCTTCCTACAGGAAAACACCAGAACTCGGACCGTTCCTACAGACAGTCCTGATGCCAGTTTGTCACCGTTTTGCTCTGAAACCTGGAATATCGGCCGCTCCCCGCCGTTCAAAAGCTCACCCTGCACTGATGGGCACGGTCATCTCTGCCGCCGCCACCACTTTCACCTTCACCGTCATGACGTTGAGGTTCATCAAGTAACAGAAGGTCAGGAGCAGCATGCTGTTGTCTGCAAGGACAGAGAGGAGGTCAGGAGTGTGCGAAGGGGATCGTGGTTTCTTGAGCTGAGAACAGTGGTGAGAGGGGGGTGGGAAGAGCCAGGGAGAGCCAGAGTTCAGGAGTTGGACTCAGACCTGGAATTTGAAGCCCTCCTCCGGCATCGCACGTTCTCTGAAAACGAGGCGCTCTCCTACCTTTGCATTTCAGGTCGACAGTGACGGACAGCGGATGCCTCTTCAGCATCTCCTTGCGCTTATCGTCCAGCTGCACCCCCAGAGTCGAGCGGCGCCGTTTCTACAACAGGGGACGCACAATCACAGGGGCTGCCACGTCTTCCAGCCTTCCCCATCCTCTTCCAGCATAAGCAGCACTGAACTGAACGCCTCCAGCATTGCCACTGCCTGCCCTACCCACGTGATTGCAATCTCATGCGCAACATATAGTAGGAAGGACAAGAAACCAAGACTTCCTCACCCACCCAATCACCCTGGCCTCCCCCAGAAGGGTGGCTGTTTGTTCATCCCAGCCTCCCCGCCACCTTCTGATGGGGCTCCTGTCCCATTCTGCAGAAGCCCTGTTAGAATTTTTCAGACGCCGCACTATTTCCTTATTAAAAAAAAAATAGCACCACTTCATTCTAGAGAACAAGGAAGGATAATAAAAAGAGAACAACTCCAGAAATTGGTCTCTTCTCAAGTATTTTGCCCAAGTCTCCCATCTGTCTTTCTGCCTTTCCACTTCCTTGCACCCCTGATGAAGCAAAAGAAGACAGAAATACTTTCTTGCTGCTTTATAGGGAGCGCACACACACACACACAAACACACACACATCGAGAGCAAGCGAAAGAGAACACACAGCACACATGAACCTGGCAAAAAGGGATCAGAGTTCAGATGTCACATTCCCGGTTCAACCATCATGGTTCCTTGGATCAGGAACATGCTACATGCTCCCTCCTCTTGAGCATTGGAATTCCTGTTGGAATCGCACCGGTTTGCTGTGGCTTCAAGCAAGTGCCCTCTGCAAACCATAGCCTGATTCAGGTTTGCAAATCCTGGTTCAGAAGGAATGCCCAAACCGCTGTTTCCGGGATTGGATGACACAGCAAATGGTGGCCCAACAATTCAGGAAGTCTTATATTAAACTGGGGAGCAAGAAATCAGTTTACAGGAGGAGAAAAGGTCATTCATAAACACACTCAAATCCTGTAAACCATGGTTTGACCAGGAATCTAATGTCTGAACAAAGCCGTTTCTTTCCCCATCATATGACATGCACACACACACACCCCACTTCAATTCCACTGGGCAAAGCAAGGTAACACTCTTACTGTGGTCTGCTCCTCTTCAGCATCTGAATCACTCTCATCATCTGGGGATGCAAAAAGGCAACATAAGGAGGTATGAACAGGAGAATAGGATGTTCAAGTCATTCTTCTGCCATCCAAACTGCCCCTTTCATTTGTGAGATCGGTGTGGCTAATGAAACCTTTTGCTATTATATTACGAATGTTTGAGCTGCTGTGGGATTCTTCTGGTCGGCTGCCCCAAACACCCATTTTGTTCAACGGTGGGGGGCAACCTTTTAAAATTTAAAAATGCACCCAACATCCCTCCCCCCCCCGGCCCAATTAAAAAACAGTTCAAATGGTGGAAGACAAGATTCTAGACCTCATTGACAACTGAGGGTAACATTAGGATTAAGGCTCTCTCATAGGATTAAGGCTCCCAAAGGTATCAACTGACCAAGTTGAAGGTATGTCGGTGTGACCCTAAGAGTGCAATCCTAACCTGGAGTTAGGCCAGCAAGGTTTGGCTGGCATAAGGGCCACCGTAAAGCACGTTTGGATCACTCTCAGAGTCAGGGAGGATGGCGCATGTCTGTGTGCTGGCCTCTGACTCCGAGAATGGTCCAAACCTACTTTATGGCGCCCCTTGTGCCGGCCAAAGTTTGCTGGCCTAACTCCAGGTTAGGATTGCGCTCTAAAACTCGGAGGCAGGGTGGGTTTCAATCCTCACTGGTGCTGCCAATCAAATGGCAATGAAAAGACCCATCACTGCCCTTTTCCCCAGGGGATCAATCTGTCTTATTCTGGCTAACTGTAAATCCATCATCTACGTTTGTATCAAGTATGCACCTTTCCCTGTTTTCCTTTGAACTGGAGTTGCTACGACCGCACAGGCAGCTGGCAAGACTCCACCACTAGGTCATTTGCCACAAGGAAAGGCAGGTGACTGGCGCCAGCTTACCTTGAGAGTCCTCTGGAGGCTTGCAGAGAGCTTTGGCTTCTTCCACGTTCCCTTCTATAGCCACGGCCAGCTTCTTATCTGCAGAAGAAAAAGGGCCGTGAAATAAACCATAACGTCATTGAGGAGAAGGAAAAAGAGACCCGTGAACTTTCTGACTTTATTGGGGTTACGTAAAAAAGAAGGAGCAATGACTTATCGCAGTGGTTCTCAAACCTTTTTGCACCAGGGCCCACTTTTTAAAATGTCACTATCGGGACCCACCTAGCTTTACAAGACTGGGAGCCCAATCTTAACCTGGAGTTAGGCCAGCACAGTTAGGCCAGCAAAGTTTGGCCGGCACAAGGGACACCGTAAAGCACGTTTGGACCATTCTCGGAGTCAGGGAGGCCAGCACACAGACGTGCGCCATCCTCCCTGACTCCGAGAGTGGTCCAAATGCCACTCCCTTGTATCTGGCATTCTGAGGTAAAATTCTGAGGTAAATATGAGGTAAATAAAGCAAAGTCTGGCCAGCACAAGGAACACCATAAAGTATTTCTGGACCACTCTCGGAGTCAGAGAGGCCAGCACACAGAGGTGCGCCATCTTCCCTGACTCTGAGAGTGGTCCAAACGCCACTCCCTTGTATCTGGCATTCTGAGGTAAAATTCTGAGGTAAATATGAGGTAAATAAAGCAAAGTCTGGCCAGCACAAGGGACACCATAAAGTATTTCTGGACCACTCTCGGAGTCAGAGAGGCCAGCACACAGAGGTGCGCCATCCTCCCCGACTCTGAGAGTGGACCAAACGTGCTTTACGGTGGCCCTTGTGCCAGCCAAACTTTGCTGGCCTAACTGTGCCAGCCTAACTCCAGGTTAGGGTTGCACCCCAAGAGCACAATCGTAACCAACTTTCTAGCACTGACACAGCTGTGCCAATGGGGCATGTTGGGGGGGGGCAGTCACGGAGACCTTCTCAAGGTAAGGGAATGCTTGTTCCCTGATCTCAACACTGAATTGCCCTTACCCCGGTGTTGAAAAGTTGGTTAGGATTGCGCCCTAAAAAAAGCTGCACTTCACCAGCTGCTCAAGCCTCTACTTTTATCCATTTTACTGGGGGGAGGGGGAGAATACTGCCTTCTGGAGCATATGTTGAGCTCCACTTCCAATGGATCGGGACCATTCTGGTGGTGTTGCATTCTTCTTGGCCCGCCCTTTGAAGGGGCCCAAAGTACGTCTGCCTACTCCTGAGTAAACAGGCACGAGCCACTCCTCTCTCAGATTCTGTAGGACTCAATGTGTTTTCTTTCTCAGCTGGTCTGTTCCGCGACCCACCATAAATTGAGGGGCATCCACCAACACTGAGCGTTGGGTGAATTAGAACGGATAAAAGGATATACTTTTTAACCCAGTGGGTATTTAATTTGTAGAACTCCTTGCCACTGGAGGCGGTGATGGCAACTGGCCTAGGTGCCTTTAAAAAGGGATTGGACAGATTTCTTGAGGAAAAGTCCATCGTGAGCTACAGGCCATGACGGGTGGTGCAACCTCCTTGCGTTAACTGTAGGCTACTTCAGAATGCCAGGTGCAAGGGAGTGGCAACAGGAAGCAGGCATCTTGTTGCCTTGCGTGCTCCCTGAGGCATCTGGTGGGCCACTGTGAGACACAGGAAGCTGGACTAGATGGGCCCTTGGCCTGATCCAGCAGGGCTCTTCTTATGTTCTTAAGGCCCAGACTGGGTTGCAAGTTATTATTTACCTCAGAATTTTACCCCAGAAATTTACCTCAGAATGCCAGGTGCAAGGGAGTGACCACAGGATGCAGGCACCTTGTTGTCTTGCGTGCTCCCTGAGGCATCTGGTGGGCCGTTGTGAGACGCAGGAAGCTGGACTAGATGGGGATTTGGCCTGATCCAGCAGGGTTCTTCCTATGTTCTTATGGGTCATGTCCCACTGGTGGGTCTGAACCTACAGTTTGGGAACCACTGCATTATCGAGTGACTCCTCATCTTAAAAAAAAAGTGGACCAGTCGCCCACATGGATCAGGGCTGCCAGATTGCCATATAACAGCAACTTTGGGTCTCAAGGACACGGTTTCTGGATCGACCGGTTGCTGAAAGAGCATGTGTTGGAACGCGAGATCTCTTGCAGGCAAAGTCCGCCCTCTGCTGGCAGTCGGGGAAACTGAACAGCCACATACCTGCCCACAGTATTTCAAGCTCCAATTCTGCTCCCCCAGCCCAGAGGAAAAGAAAAGACAGACTTCATGGTGCAACCAAAAACACAAGGTCATGCAAAGCAAGCAGAGGTTTCTGGTATGTGTGTGAGTTGTGGTGATCTGGGGAATTCTCCCTGTAGGATTTGGAAAGGTCCTGATTCCACAATGACTTGTCAATGACCCGCAGGCTGCCTTTTGCTGGGACGCTATGGGAACCTGGCTGTCCGGCTAGACGGGCTTTTGGCCTGATCCAGCAGGACTCTTCCTGCTCAAGGCAAGACCCCTTGGGGAACCCCTGTCAGGGTAGAAGATCTCCTGCCCAAGGTCACTTTTGCAAAAGGAATTTGCATTCCCAAAAAGTCTTTGCTTTGGGAGAGGATTGTTGCAAAAGTTTTTATTTCATTTTATTTTTTTAAGTTAAATTTGGGGGGCAGCTCTTAGGCCAGAAAATTTTTTAAAAAGGTACTCACCTTGCCTAAGGGAGGGGGGTTTCATGTGAGCTAATGGAGTGGGCCAGAAAAAAAAAGAATAGGATGGAAGGAAAGGAGAGAGAGAGAGAGAGAGAGAGAGAGAGAGAGAGAGAGAGAACACACAAACAAACAGAGGGGGACAGAAGAAAAGAAGCAGTAACATATTGTGATGTGAGACAGAAAGATAAAATTCCATAACAGTTACTCCCAGGTAGAAACAGGACTGCATCACAAGAAAAGTGACTCTCTCGATCAGGGTGCAAAATCCAGCACCCCAAGACTGCCAGCTTTTGTTTAAAACAGCGGATCTCAAACTGTGGATCTAGGAGCCAATCTTTGGTAGTTCGTGAAACTGGGGCAGATTAGGCAATATGCATCAAGGGACATGGTGACGCAGTGGGTTAAACTGCTGAGCTGTGCTTGCTGACCGGAAGGGTGGCAGTTCGAGACTGCGTGACGGAGTGAGCTCCCGTTGCTTGTCCCAGCTCCTGCCAACCTAGCAGTTCGAAAGCACCTAAATGCAAGTAGATAAATAGGGACCACTTCGGTGGGAAGGGAACGGCGTTCTGTGCGCTACGGCGTATAGTCACACCGACCACATGACCACGGAAGCTTGTCCTCGGACAAAACGCCGGCTCTACAGGCTTTGAAACGGAGATGAGCAGCGCCCCCTACAGTCGGTCATGACTAGACCATTCGGTCGTGGGGAAACCTTTACCTTTATCAAGGGCTAAAACACGCTGCGACTTGGGTGGGTGGGTGAGACACTCCTGCCCAATTACCATTAGAACCACACCTCTTGGCACTTATAAAGCAGGCAGCAACTTCTGGGGCCTCTAAAAAGTTTGAGAACGACTGGTTTAAAAAAAAGAAAAAAAAATGGCACAGGTGTCAAACTCTGCAGTGATCAGGAGCAAGATTTTGTATTTTTTGGGGGGGGGGCTCTTTCCCCTGCCCCGACAGTTGGCTGGCTACAACCCACAGATATGGGCTTTTCCAAAGAACCATATTTGAATGGGAAAGAACGGGGCTCTCCAGCAGCAGCCTAGGAACAACCAGGGCTGCTGTGCCAGGTTTAAGGGAGCTCAGCTGGACTCCCCACTGCGGACGCGGGGCAAACAGGAAGCAGGCCAGACCGCTTGCAGGGGTTCAGAGGGAGGGTGGAAAACCTCCCTGAACACAACAAGCGTCAGTTCGGCCGCACGATCCAATCCCGCGTCTCTTCCGAACAGCGTTCCCGGCGTTCCCTGGAGACGCTGGGTACTCACCGCAGGCCTGGCCGTAAGCGTTGGCTTGCACGAAGAGGACGTAGAGGGGTGGCGGGAGGTGCCTGGCGATCTCGTACTGCTTGTGGACCTGGTCGAAGGGCATCGAGAGGTACTCTTGGACGGGGAGGGAAGCCTGGAAGGAAAGAACGGGAGTGTGTGACAATCAGGGGCTGTGCCAGCACGATTCTCCCCCAAGAGTCCAGAGACTGTGGGCTGCAGCCGTGGGGGGAGCGGTAGGCGGTTTAGTCCAGAGGGTTAAAGCCTCCGTTTGCCCGAAGATAAGATCTGAAGGTCGCCAGTTCGAGAACACCGGAAGTCTCCGTGTGCGGCAGATCTTGGGAATTGCGATTAGTAAGAGCTGAGCTGCCTCCAGCTGCCTGTGAGAGGGGAGTTGTGCTGGGCCAGCTGTTTCTTTGGTGGGAGCAGAGAAGCTGTTTATCAGCCAGCAGGAAGGCAAGCGTGCGGCCAGAAAGAAGGACTAGACCACAAAAGTTCCATCTGTATGTTGTTGTAGTTCTTGAAAGACAGAACTTCTTTGTAATTTGTAAAAAACCCTTGGGGGGTTAGAGAAATAAAGCCTGCCTATGTAAACCGCCTTGAATTAAAGCCAGAGGAGCAATCTAATGGCCAAAGAAAGGTGGTATATAAATACTATTATTATTATTATTATTATTATTAGAAGGAGAGGAGGTTTGCCAACACATTGGACTGACCTACCGGCTTGACAAACTGACCATTGGGCTGACTGACGGGACTGGCGTCATGGACTGATATACAGACTGATTGGCTGGCTGACTGGGTGACAGACAAACATGTGGGTGGACAACTATTGGCCTGAGACTCTTGCTGTTTACTGGAGAGCAACTGCTCAGAAAGGGGGGGGGGGGGCCCCCCCCCCCCCGCCCCGCGGGGGGGGGGGGGGGGGGGCCCTACCTCTCTGTTAGTGCTGGGGTCCAGCAGTTTGCATACACTGCCA
>JAJKFI010037573.1:0-15137 GCA_029204185.1 Lerista edwardsae
CAGAATGCCAGATACAAGGGAGTGGCAACAGGATGCAGGCATCTTGTGGTCTCGGGTGCTCCCTGAGGCACCTGGTGGGCCACTGTGAGATACAGGAAGCTGGACCAGATGGGCCTTTGGCCTGATCCAGCAAGGCTTTTTCTTGTGTTCTTGTCTTGCGTGAGTTGAGGTTTCCAATCATTTGGCTTGATCGGTACCTGAGGCAGGGGCCACAGCTCCGGGGGCCGGTTGCATGCTTGCAAGCAGAACTCCTAACGGCATTTTGAGGTAGTGCGAGGGAAAGGCTGCCCTCTAAGATGCCCAAGAGCTGCTGCCAGCCTGTGCAAGCAATGCTGAACGAGACGGGCCAAGGGCAGGCCTCGGCACGGCAGCTTGCTGTGCTTAACCTGCATTCATCGCAAGCACGCTGGGAAAAGCCAGGGACAGGAGCCACATACATACCTGTCCCTCTTTCTATCAGCGCCAGGTAATACAGGTGAGTGTCTTCGGCCAAACCGGCCTCCACAACGTCCTTGGTGTAGGGCAGCTCCTGCAAGAACAGCGAGACGGGTGTTGACCTGGGGGAATTGGGACACGGTGCACGCAAGCCGACGTGCTGCAAGGCATCCTGGGGAAAACGTTGGGCTGCCCCGATCCCAAAGCATCTCACCTACCAGGTAATCCTCATAGGTGAAGGCTGCCCACTTCACCAAGCGTGACATGATCTTGGCCGGAAAGAGGTGCTGGGACTCGCTGGAAACTGGTAGAATCCCATGCTCTGAAACCACAGGGGAGAACGAGACACAGGAGGGATTAGCAAGGCTGGGGCACCCCCTCTGCACGCCAAAGACACCCCCGCCCCCAGGTTCAAGCCCTGCCACCGTCTCCAGTTCAGGGCTTGAAATGAAACAGTCGGAGAGCAACATCCACAGCCCACCAGAAGGGACTTCCAAAGCCTGTTTTGTTGGGATACTGAAGGAAGTCCCTGAAAATTTACAGGCCTGAATGGGGAAAGGCCTAACACTAGGCCGACTCAGGGGGTAAAGTGCTGAGTCATTCAGGCCTAGCAGACCAGCAGTAAAGTGCTGAGTCATTCCGACTCAGCTCCAACCTGGGGACGAGATCATCTGAGCTCTGATTGGATGCTGGGGACTATTTAATCCAGACCAGAAACGCCTGTGGTTAGTTGCTGGCGATGTGAGTGTTGCTGTTGGAGGAGCTTTGCTGTACCTGTTAGCTGTTCTTTACTGCAAGAAGCCTTCTTCTGAAAGTATGGGAGTTCTTGCTACCCTAATCTCTGTCGTCCGAGTGACTCAGTGCCGGAGCTCTGCAACCCTGAAGCCTTTCCAAGCCTCACAGCTGTAAGCTGCTTCTGCACTATCATCATGTTTGTAAGTGTGAGTACAAAGGCAGCATTCAATTGGGCAGCCAACATCTTGGTTTTAGCAGGTGCCATTGAGAAGAAAAGTTCTGAATGGGTTCCGAAAAGTTCAAGGCGCGGGAGGTTCTGGCAGCCACTAGTCTACGATGGGGGCCCAAATGGGTGGATGGAGGAGAAATCTGGGGGAGGGGTGTCTGTTAACTGTGCTGCCACCAGGTGAGGTGAGGGGGACGGCGGCCAGGAACAGGGCCTTCTTGGGGGTGGCTCCTCGGTTGTGGAATGCCCTCCCCCTGGAATTAAGAACAGCTCCCTCGCTAGCAATCTTTCGTCGGGGCTCTTGACTTCTCTCTTTAAGGTGTTTTGGTAGAACAGGTGGCGGAATGTAAGTTTCTAGGTATTACCTTGAAACAAGATTTAACGTGGGGTGCAAATACTACAGCCCTAGTAAAAAAGGCCCAACAACGATTGTACTTTCTGAGACTTTTAAGATTACAACAACTGTCAGAGAGTCTGTTGGTTGCCTTTTATCGAAGCTCTATAGAGAGCATCTTATCTTATTGCCTCTGAGTGTGGTTTATGAGTTGTACAGGGGTGGAGAAAAAGGCACTCCAAAGAGTGATAAAGAGGGCACAAAAGATCATTGGTTGTCCTCTTCCCTCACTGGAGGATTTGTATAATATGGGATGTAGGAGGAAGATACAAAAAATCTTGAGAGACTCTTCACATCCGGGTCACTCGATGTTTGAGATCTTACCGTCAGGAAAAAGATACAGAGTGTTGAAAGCTAGGACAAGTAGATTTATAGTTTTTACCCAAGTGCGGTGATCAGGCTAAATGCAGAGTTTTGAATCTGGTGGTCTTAACAAATGTATACCTCATGGTTGTATGGTACCTATATCCATATTTTTTTAGTGTTGTTTTAATTGTTATTTGTATATGTTATTTGGTGTTGTCCAGTTGTATGATGTGAAGAGCACCTCATTTTGTTGTTCTCATACCTTGAGTACAATGACAAATAAATTTCTATTTATCTTAAGGAGGGGTTTATTAATTGCTGACGTGCTGGGCTGGCATTGTCATTTCATGCTAATCTGCAATTTTAGTGACTGCACAGTCCATTGGCGTCTGTTGCTTTTAATTACTTGCCATTGTTCTAATTTTGTTCTATGTTCTTTTATTTTATTGTAAGCCGCTTTGGGTGCCCTCGCATGGGGCAGAAAGGTGGGGTTATAAATTCATGAAATAAACAAATACATACAGAGCGCAATCCTAAACTGGAGTTAGGCCAGCATAAGCTAAGCCAGCAAAGTTTGGCCAGCACAAGGGCCACCTTAAAGCGTGTTTGGACCACTCTCAGAGTCAGGGAGGATGGCTCACGTCTGTGGGCTGGCCTCTTTGATTCCGAGAGTGATACAAACACGCTTTACAGTGTCCCTTGTGCTGGCCAGACTTTGCTTTATTTACCTCATATTTACCTCAGAATTTTACCTCAGAAATTTACCTCAGAATGCCAGATACAAGGGAGTGGCGTTTGGACCACTCTCAGTGTCAGGGAGGATGGCGCACGTCTGTGTGTTGGCCTCTCTGACTCCGAGAGTGGTCCAAACATACTTTAGGGTGTCCCTTGTGCTGGCCAAACTTTGCTGGCTTAGTTTATGCCGGCCTAACTCAGTTTAGGAGTGTGCCCACATACTGAAGTGTAGATCTGGCGGGGGAAAAATGTGCAAGGCGGCTGCTGCCTTACAGAACGCGGCTACTGGGATCAAGGTTTGTATCGGTGGCGCAGAATACAAGGCAGAATGTGCACGGAAACGTACCGAGGGAAGCAAACTGCTTGTGTAGGGCCAGGCGGGACTCCAGCCGCATCCTGAGTGACTTCATCGTCCGTTCCATGTGGCTGGCGCTCAGCGAGTTATCGGCGATCACCGGATGCTGTGAACAAGATCGCGGCTGGTGGGTGGGTGGAAGCTGTTCTTACATGTTATTACGGCCCTTATCTCATTTCTGGATCCCAACCCACCCGTTGAAGGTCTCTGAGACAGGAGAGCGGTGACGACCAAGCACATGTAATGACAGGGCCACAGGTTTGTATTCCAATGAGGGTATTCCATCATTCCGGTGCCACTACAGAAGAGGCCCTGTCCTGCGTGCTCTATCTATCACACTTCCAACAGTAGAAAAAACAGGAAGAGCCTCAAGGGATGGGAAGATGCAATAGCAAAAGAAGCACAAGTTGGGCCTTTCTTGCCGGCCGCATCGCTGGGACTTTTGCTTTCAGAGTCTGCATCATCTGTACAGCGGGGCCAAATAGGATTCATGGAATCTGCTGAGGGATGTAAGTGATGTCATTAAGCAGGAAGTGATGTCATTAAGCAGATCGTGACCAGAAATAAGCACTTTTCTCTCTCAAGAACTCAAGAGAAAGTAGGCATATCTTGATCCTATTTTCAGCCCCTGCTAACTGGGCAAGACACACTTTTTCAATTGGTGTTTCTCTTATATTTAGCAGGGGAGGGGATAATTGTCCCTCTTTGCCCCTGTGCAGCGTCTTTTCTAGTGCTGGTGGTGGTCTGCATTTTTTTTTAGGATTGTTAGCCCTTTTGGGACAGGGAGCCATTAAACTTTATTATTTGCCGGTAAACTGCTTTGTGAACTTTGTGTTAAAAGCAGTGTATAAATACTGTACTATTGATTGATTTTCCAGATTTGGGAGAACCCAATTTTCATATTTTTTTTTTCAACCCCCCAAATTCTTATCCTTGGTGATCCAAGACCAGGAAGTGTTTGTATCAGCCACAGCAAGAAAGAGAAGCGATGATCTGAAATTGGGAAGCCATGGTCCCAATTGGGCGGGTGGCGGCTCTGAATGTACCTGGGGCTGATCCTTGGGGAAGTGCAGGCCCCCCAACTTCTGCACCCACACATACGGGTGGCCCAGCTCGGTCACGTGGTCGCTCAGAGTCAGGATGCTGGAAAAAAGAGATGGAAAGAGTTTGCAATAAGGACCAACCCCAAGATGGCCGACACAGCCGTCCCCCCCCCCCCTCTACGGCTCGCTTACCCGACTTTGTCAAACTGAAACTGGTTGGCGGGATTCGGGGTCCGCTTCCCATGATCCCCAGGATACAAGCAACTCAGGAGTGTGTCGGGGGACAGCAGGTCCCTGGGGAGAAAACGGGACAAGGGGCGTGAAGCTCAGGGAGTCGTACTCCATTATTTTCTGGCAGCAGTCCCTCCAAAATCCCTTTCTTGACGTGCAATTTCAGCTCCTTCCAGCAGGCGGACAATGAGAGGAAAGAGCATCAGAAGAGCCCTTCTGGATCAGGCCAAAGGCCCATCTAGCCCAGCTTCCTGCATCTCACAGTGGCCCACCAGGTGCCTCAGGTTGCACACAAGGCAACCAGATGCCTGCATCCTGTTGCCACTCCCTTGCATCTGTGCTGTGCTTTGCACGTGGCACGAACAGGGCTCTTCTTGGTGAGTGGGGGGCCCTGCAGGGAGGGTTGGGGGCCCCGCAGGAATGCCCCACATTGGGCCCAGCCGCTGCTAGAGCCGGCCCTGGGTGCAATTGCCTGTCTGGGGACACAGATTCTCTACCCCATATTCTATGATACTGCTCTGGGAAGCAGGAGCTGCGTGCTAAATTTCTCATGCCTCAATCACCTATCAACCTGGGCCAGAAGGAAGATCTGTTATTACGGTGCCTGCTAGCAGGGAAGGATGAGCCCCATACTGGACATGTGGCCGTATTTCTAAAGCTATGTATAGGGGATAGTCATAATACCTGTTCTTAATGTGTGCATCACGTCCTCTATATGTTGTACGTTAAATTTATTGTGCCAATAAAGGTTCAGCATCCGAACCATTTGCTTCCTGGCCATGGGGCCACTTCTTTCTCCCTCTCTAAAAATCTACCTCCTCCATAAAGCCTTTACAATCGGGAGGAGCCAACTGGTGGGTCCCGACCCACAGTTTCAGAACCACTGCTAAGAGGATTTCTTGCTACAGGCCAGGGGTTGGACTAGATGACCGTGAAGGTCCTTCCAGCCAATTGGAGCAATCCGCCTCAGCCTGCCTGCCATTAAATATCAACAGAGGCAGCTGCAGCTGAAAGCCAAACTCAAGAGTTGGCGTCACACTAACGACGGAGGCAACTGAAGGACTGCCGTATCACCCTCCAAGGCAGCAGAGAACAAATGCGTTCCTTCTTCCCTACGACAGCCCTTCTAGGTATTTGAAGAACGTTATAGGGACCATGTTTTCCCAGAGCTGGGACTCTCCGATTCCATAAGCACCAGATGTAGCTTGAGGGTGTGTGTGTGTGCTTTTCCAAGCCTTTTTTTTTTTTAAGATACCTTTATTGGCATATACATACAAACTTACACTTTCCTTAAAAGGCATCAAATTGTCTCTTCAAAATTTAATCGGTCGCTCCTGAATTAGCAATAATAATACAATTTAAAAAGGCAGCGACCTTGTTAATTATGACTGGGTCATTAGTCTCTAAAAGACTTGTCAGTCTTGCTTGGTCAGGTGCTTTGGGAAGAGTACGAATGACTGGGTCAAGGAATTGGTTCCGAATATCCAAAAAACGGGGACAGTGGAAAAAGGAGTGCTCTAGGGTATCAATTTCTTTCACAGCACAAGAACACACGCACTCTGAAAAAGGGATTCCCTGAAATCTGCCTCTAAGCACCGCTGATGGTAGAGCGTTACAATGCGCTAATAAAAATGCTCTTCTTAAATGAGGCTTTTCCATTATGGCTAAGTAGGATGGGCTCATTTGGGCAGTCAAGGTGCCAGCTCGTTGCTCAGGCCGTGCAAACCCCACTGGCCTTTTTGGTGCGTGTGCGTGTGCGCGCGCACACCCCCCCCCCCCAAGGCATCAGTGGTAAGCTCCAGTCCTTGAGGCCAGGTCACCCACAGAGCAGGGGACAAAGGAACTTGCCGGGAGAGGGAGGGGGGCAGGCAGTGAGTGCAGCCCTGCACAGGGACCGGGAGCAATGATGAGTCTGCCAAAGGGTAATTAAACGCGACAGGGAGATGGGATGCAATCAGACCCCAATTCACACGCGGCGGCAGGCTGATCTGCCTGACCCCAGCCATTTGTTTTCTCCGCAGTCAACCCTGTGTGATCTCTCCCTCTTCCTCGCCCCAGTCTGGCAGCGCAGATGAATTAAGAGGTCTGAGACGGCGGCTGTCCCTCGTCCACTGAAGCCTCCTCTCTGTAGAGGCCGTCGAGGTACAAGGGGTGGGGCTGACACACACACAAAAAGAGAGAGAGAGAGAGAGAGAGAGCTCTCCAACAAAACAGCCCATGCAGCAGCCACAGCACAGGGACAACCAAATGCAGAGGGCACCTCTGGCTATTAATTTGATGAGGACAGGCAATTGTGCACCAAAGGAGCCACGATTGAGACGTACGAACTTATGCACGGGAGGGATAGAGTCGATAGAGGGATGTGCTTTTCCCTCTCTCGCAACACCAGAACCAGGGGACAGCCACTAAAATTGCGTGTTGGGAGAGTTAGAACGGGTAAGAGGAAATACTTTTTCACTCAGCAGGTAATTAACTGCGGAACTCCTTGCCACCAGAAGGCGGTGATGACGTCTGGCCTAGGTGCCTTTAAAGGGGGATTGGACAGATTCATGGAGGAAAAGCCAATTGCACATTACAGGCAGTGATGGGTATGTGCAACCTCCTGGTTTTATAGGGAGGATACCTCCTGGTTTTAGAGGGAGGTTATCCTAGGGAAAGGCAGCAAGATGTAGGCATCTTGTGTGCTGCTGGAGGCATCTAGTGGACCACTGAGAGATCCAGGAAGCTGGATTAGATGGGCCTTGGTCTGATCCAGCTGGGCTTATGCTCTTATGAAGAGCAAATTTGGTTCAAACTGGATGCTTCATGGGCTACAGGCCATGATGGGTGGTGCAACCTCCTTACATTAGTAGCAGGCTACTTCAGAATGCCAGATGCAGGGGCGTGGCCACAAGATGCAAGCATCTTGTTGTCTTGTGTGCTCCCTGAGGCACCTGGTGGGCCGCTGTGAGATCCAGAAAGCTGGATTAGATGGGCCCTTGGCCTGATCCAGCAGGGCTCTTCTTATGTTCTTAAAAGCTGGGTGGCCCTATATTTGGAGACGTTGTAATAGCTTCTGGTACTGAACAGTTGACCAGCCTAGATTATCTCTGTGGTCAATTCCCATTCTGGTATTCTAAGATTTCATGCAGAAACACGATCTTGAGCTCAATGAACCAGAGGCCTACTTAGAAAGGAGCTTCATGTGTGCTTAGTGGGGCACCTGCCTACTCCTCATCTAAAAGTTCGCCTTGGAAGAAAAGGGTCCAAGGTGAGTCAACTACTAGCAACCGTTCCCCAGGTGCATCTTTATGAGCTTTCCTTCCTACAGGAAAACACCAGAACTCGGACCGTTCCTACAGACAGTCCTGATGCCAGTTTGTCACCGTTTTGCTCTGAAACCTGGAATATCGGCCGCTCCCCGCCGTTCAAAAGCTCACCCTGCACTGATGGGCACGGTCATCTCTGCCGCCGCCACCACTTTCACCTTCACCGTCATGACGTTGAGGTTCATCAAGTAACAGAAGGTCAGGAGCAGCATGCTGTTGTCTGCAAGGACAGAGAGGAGGTCAGGAGTGTGCGAAGGGGATCGTGGTTTCTTGAGCTGAGAACAGTGGTGAGAGGGGGGTGGGAAGAGCCAGGGAGAGCCAGAGTTCAGGAGTTGGACTCAGACCTGGAATTTGAAGCCCTCCTCCGGCATCGCACGTTCTCTGAAAACGAGGCGCTCTCCTACCTTTGCATTTCAGGTCGACAGTGACGGACAGCGGATGCCTCTTCAGCATCTCCTTGCGCTTATCGTCCAGCTGCACCCCCAGAGTCGAGCGGCGCCGTTTCTACAACAGGGGACGCACAATCACAGGGGCTGCCACGTCTTCCAGCCTTCCCCATCCTCTTCCAGCATAAGCAGCACTGAACTGAACGCCTCCAGCATTGCCACTGCCTGCCCTACCCACGTGATTGCAATCTCATGCGCAACATATAGTAGGAAGGACAAGAAACCAAGACTTCCTCACCCACCCAATCACCCTGGCCTCCCCCAGAAGGGTGGCTGTTTGTTCATCCCAGCCTCCCCGCCACCTTCTGATGGGGCTCCTGTCCCATTCTGCAGAAGCCCTGTTAGAATTTTTCAGACGCCGCACTATTTCCTTATTAAAAAAAAAATAGCACCACTTCATTCTAGAGAACAAGGAAGGATAATAAAAAGAGAACAACTCCAGAAATTGGTCTCTTCTCAAGTATTTTGCCCAAGTCTCCCATCTGTCTTTCTGCCTTTCCACTTCCTTGCACCCCTGATGAAGCAAAAGAAGACAGAAATACTTTCTTGCTGCTTTATAGGGAGCGCACACACACACACACAAACACACACACATCGAGAGCAAGCGAAAGAGAACACACAGCACACATGAACCTGGCAAAAAGGGATCAGAGTTCAGATGTCACATTCCCGGTTCAACCATCATGGTTCCTTGGATCAGGAACATGCTACATGCTCCCTCCTCTTGAGCATTGGAATTCCTGTTGGAATCGCACCGGTTTGCTGTGGCTTCAAGCAAGTGCCCTCTGCAAACCATAGCCTGATTCAGGTTTGCAAATCCTGGTTCAGAAGGAATGCCCAAACCGCTGTTTCCGGGATTGGATGACACAGCAAATGGTGGCCCAACAATTCAGGAAGTCTTATATTAAACTGGGGAGCAAGAAATCAGTTTACAGGAGGAGAAAAGGTCATTCATAAACACACTCAAATCCTGTAAACCATGGTTTGACCAGGAATCTAATGTCTGAACAAAGCCGTTTCTTTCCCCATCATATGACATGCACACACACACACCCCACTTCAATTCCACTGGGCAAAGCAAGGTAACACTCTTACTGTGGTCTGCTCCTCTTCAGCATCTGAATCACTCTCATCATCTGGGGATGCAAAAAGGCAACATAAGGAGGTATGAACAGGAGAATAGGATGTTCAAGTCATTCTTCTGCCATCCAAACTGCCCCTTTCATTTGTGAGATCGGTGTGGCTAATGAAACCTTTTGCTATTATATTACGAATGTTTGAGCTGCTGTGGGATTCTTCTGGTCGGCTGCCCCAAACACCCATTTTGTTCAACGGTGGGGGGCAACCTTTTAAAATTTAAAAATGCACCCAACATCCCTCCCCCCCCCGGCCCAATTAAAAATCAGTTCAAATGGTGGAAGACAAGATTCTAGACCTCATTGACAACTGAGGGTAACATTAGGATTAAGGCTCTCTCATAGGATTAAGGCTCCCAAAGGTATCAACTGACCAAGTTGAAGGTATGTCGGTGTGACCCTAAGAGTGCAATCCTAACCTGGAGTTAGGCCAGCAAGGTTTGGCTGGCATAAGGGCCACCGTAAAGCACGTTTGGATCACTCTCAGAGTCAGGGAGGATGGCGCATGTCTGTGTGCTGGCCTCTGACTCCGAGAATGGTCCAAACCTACTTTATGGCGCCCCTTGTGCCGGCCAAAGTTTGCTGGCCTAACTCCAGGTTAGGATTGCGCTCTAAAACTCGGAGGCAGGGTGGGTTTCAATCCTCACTGGTGCTGCCAATCAAATGGCAATGAAAAGACCCATCACTGCCCTTTTCCCCAGGGGATCAATCTGTCTTATTCTGGCTAACTGTAAATCCATCATCTACGTTTGTATCAAGTATGCACCTTTCCCTGTTTTCCTTTGAACTGGAGTTGCTACGACCGCACAGGCAGCTGGCAAGACTCCACCACTAGGTCATTTGCCACAAGGAAAGGCAGGTGACTGGCGCCAGCTTACCTTGAGAGTCCTCTGGAGGCTTGCAGAGAGCTTTGGCTTCTTCCACGTTCCCTTCTATAGCCACGGCCAGCTTCTTATCTGCAGAAGAAAAAGGGCCGTGAAATAAACCATAACGTCATTGAGGAGAAGGAAAAAGAGACCCGTGAACTTTCTGACTTTATTGGGGTTACGTAAAAAAGAAGGAGCAATGACTTATCGCAGTGGTTCTCAAACCTTTTTGCACCAGGGCCCACTTTTTAAAATGTCACTATCGGGACCCACCTAGCTTTACAAGACTGGGAGCCCAATCTTAACCTGGAGTTAGGCCAGCACAGTTAGGCCAGCAAAGTTTGGCCGGCACAAGGGACACCGTAAAGCACGTTTGGACCATTCTCGGAGTCAGGGAGGCCAGCACACAGACGTGCGCCATCCTCCCTGACTCCGAGAGTGGTCCAAATGCCACTCCCTTGTATCTGGCATTCTGAGGTAAAATTCTGAGGTAAATATGAGGTAAATAAAGCAAAGTCTGGCCAGCACAAGGAACACCATAAAGTATTTCTGGACCACTCTCGGAGTCAGAGAGGCCAGCACACAGAGGTGCGCCATCTTCCCTGACTCTGAGAGTGGTCCAAACGCCACTCCCTTGTATCTGGCATTCTGAGGTAAAATTCTGAGGTAAATATGAGGTAAATAAAGCAAAGTCTGGCCAGCACAAGGGACACCATAAAGTATTTCTGGACCACTCTCGGAGTCAGAGAGGCCAGCACACAGAGGTGCGCCATCCTCCCCGACTCTGAGAGTGGACCAAACGTGCTTTACGGTGGCCCTTGTGCCAGCCAAACTTTGCTGGCCTAACTGTGCCAGCCTAACTCCAGGTTAGGGTTGCACCCCAAGAGCACAATCGTAACCAACTTTCTAGCACTGACACAGCTGTGCCAATGGGGCATGTTGGGGGGGGCAGTCACGGAGACCTTCTCAAGGTAAGGGAATGCTTGTTCCCTGATCTCAACACTGAATTGCCCTTACCCCGGTGTTGAAAAGTTGGTTAGGATTGCGCCCTAAAAAAAGCTGCACTTCACCAGCTGCTCAAGCCTCTACTTTTATCCATTTTACTGGGGGGAGGGGGAGAATACTGCCTTCTGGAGCATATGTTGAGCTCCACTTCCAATGGATCGGGACCATTCTGGTGGTGTTGCATTCTTCTTGGCCCGCCCTTTGAAGGGGCCCAAAGTACGTCTGCCTACTCCTGAGTAAACAGGCACGAGCCACTCCTCTCTCAGATTCTGTAGGACTCAATGTGTTTTCTTTCTCAGCTGGTCTGTTCCGCGACCCACCATAAATTGAGGGGCATCCACCAACACTGAGCGTTGGGTGAATTAGAACGGATAAAAGGATATACTTTTTAACCCAGTGGGTATTTAATTTGTAGAACTCCTTGCCACTGGAGGCGGTGATGGCAACTGGCCTAGGTGCCTTTAAAAAGGGATTGGACAGATTTCTTGAGGAAAAGTCCATCGTGAGCTACAGGCCATGACGGGTGGTGCAACCTCCTTGCGTTAACTGTAGGCTACTTCAGAATGCCAGGTGCAAGGGAGTGGCAACAGGAAGCAGGCATCTTGTTGCCTTGCGTGCTCCCTGAGGCATCTGGTGGGCCACTGTGAGACACAGGAAGCTGGACTAGATGGGCCCTTGGCCTGATCCAGCAGGGCTCTTCTTATGTTCTTAAGGCCCAGACTGGGTTGCAAGTTATTATTTACCTCAGAATTTTACCCCAGAAATTTACCTCAGAATGCCAGGTGCAAGGGAGTGACCACAGGATGCAGGCACCTTGTTGTCTTGCGTGCTCCCTGAGGCATCTGGTGGGCCGTTGTGAGACGCAGGAAGCTGGACTAGATGGGGATTTGGCCTGATCCAGCAGGGTTCTTCCTATGTTCTTATGGGTCATGTCCCACTGGTGGGTCTGAACCTACAGTTTGGGAACCACTGCATTATCGAGTGACTCCTCATCTTAAAAAAAAAGTGGACCAGTCGCCCACATGGATCAGGGCTGCCAGATTGCCATATAACAGCAACTTTGGGTCTCAAGGACACGGTTTCTGGATCGACCGGTTGCTGAAAGAGCATGTGTTGGAACGCGAGATCTCTTGCAGGCAAAGTCCGCCCTCTGCTGGCAGTCGGGGAAACTGAACAGCCACATACCTGCCCACAGTATTTCAAGCTCCAATTCTGCTCCCCCAGCCCAGAGGAAAAGAAAAGACAGACTTCATGGTGCAACCAAAAACACAAGGTCATGCAAAGCAAGCAGAGGTTTCTGGTATGTGTGTGAGTTGTGGTGATCTGGGGAATTCTCCCTGTAGGATTTGGAAAGGTCCTGATTCCACAATGACTTGTCAATGACCCGCAGGCTGCCTTTTGCTGGGACGCTATGGGAACCTGGCTGTCCGGCTAGACGGGCTTTTGGCCTGATCCAGCAGGACTCTTCCTGCTCAAGGCAAGACCCCTTGGGGAACCCCTGTCAGGGTAGAAGATCTCCTGCCCAAGGTCACTTTTGCAAAAGGAATTTGCATTCCCAAAAAGTCTTTGCTTTGGGAGAGGATTGTTGCAAAAGTTTTTATTTCATTTTATTTTTTTAAGTTAAATTTGGGGGCAGCTCTTAGGCCAGAAAATTTTTTAAAAAGGTACTCACCTTGCCTAAGGGAGGGGGGTTTCATGTGAGCTAATGGAGTGGGCCAGAAAAAAAAAGAATAGGATGGAAGGAAAGGAGAGAGAGAGAGAGAGAGAGAGAGAGAGAGAGAGAGAGAGAACACACAAACAAACAGAGGGGGACAGAAGAAAAGAAGCAGTAACATATTGTGATGTGAGACAGAAAGATAAAATTCCATAACAGTTACTCCCAGGTAGAAACAGGACTGCATCACAAGAAAAGTGACTCTCTCGATCAGGGTGCAAAATCCAGCACCCCAAGACTGCCAGCTTTTGTTTAAAACAGCGGATCTCAAACTGTGGATCTAGGAGCCAATCTTTGGTAGTTCGTGAAACTGGGGCAGATTAGGCAATATGCATCAAGGGACATGGTGACGCAGTGGGTTAAACTGCTGAGCTGTGCTTGCTGACCGGAAGGGTGGCAGTTCGAGACTGCGTGACGGAGTGAGCTCCCGTTGCTTGTCCCAGCTCCTGCCAACCTAGCAGTTCGAAAGCACCTAAATGCAAGTAGATAAATAGGGACCACTTCGGTGGGAAGGGAACGGCGTTCTGTGCGCTACGGCGTATAGTCACACCGACCACATGACCACGGAAGCTTGTCCTCGGACAAAACGCCGGCTCTACAGGCTTTGAAACGGAGATGAGCAGCGCCCCCTACAGTCGGTCATGACTAGACCATTCGGTCGTGGGGAAACCTTTACCTTTATCAAGGGCTAAAACACGCTGCGACTTGGGTGGGTGGGTGAGACACTCCTGCCCAATTACCATTAGAACCACACCTCTTGGCACTTATAAAGCAGGCAGCAACTTCTGGGGCCTCTAAAAAGTTTGAGAACGACTGGTTTAAAAAAAAGAAAAAAAAATGGCACAGGTGTCAAACTCTGCAGTGATCAGGAGCAAGATTTTGTATTTTTTGGGGGGGGGGCTCTTTCCCCTGCCCCGACAGTTGGCTGGCTACAACCCACAGATATGGGCTTTTCCAAAGAACCATATTTGAATGGGAAAGAACGGGGCTCTCCAGCAGCAGCCTAGGAACAACCAGGGCTGCTGTGCCAGGTTTAAGGGAGCTCAGCTGGACTCCCCACTGCGGACGCGGGGCAAACAGGAAGCAGGCCAGACCGCTTGCAGGGGTTCAGAGGGAGGGTGGAAAACCTCCCTGAACACAACAAGCGTCAGTTCGGCCGCACGATCCAATCCCGCGTCTCTTCCGAACAGCGTTCCCGGCGTTCCCTGGAGACGCTGGGTACTCACCGCAGGCCTGGCCGTAAGCGTTGGCTTGCACGAAGAGGACGTAGAGGGGTGGCGGGAGGTGCCTGGCGATCTCGTACTGCTTGTGGACCTGGTCGAAGGGCATCGAGAGGTACTCTTGGACGGGGAGGGAAGCCTGGAAGGAAAGAACGGGAGTGTGTGACAATCAGGGGCTGTGCCAGCACGATTCTCCCCCAAGAGTCCAGAGACTGTGGGCTGCAGCCGTGGGGGGAGCGGTAGGCGGTTTAGTCCAGAGGGTTAAAGCCTCCGTTTGCCCGAAGATAAGATCTGAAGGTCGCCAGTTCGAGAACACCGGAAGTCTCCGTGTGCGGCAGATCTTGGGAATTGCGATTAGTAAGAGCTGAGCTGCCTCCAGCTGCCTGTGAGAGGGGAGTTGTGCTGGGCCAGCTGTTTCTTTGGTGGGAGCAGAGAAGCTGTTTATCAGCCAGCAGGAAGGCAAGCGTGCGGCCAGAAAGAAGGACTAGACCACAAAAGTTCCATCTGTATGTTGTTGTAGTTCTTGAAAGACAGAACTTCTTTGTAATTTGTAAAAAACCCTTGGGGGGTTAGAGAAATAAAGCCTGCCTATGTAAACCGCCTTGAATTAAAGCCAGAGGAGCAATCTAATGGCCAAAGAAAGGTGGTATATAAATACTATTATTATTATTATTATTATTATTAGAAGGAGAGGAGGTTTGCCAACACATTGGACTGACCTACCGGCTTGACAAACTGACCATTGGGCTGACTGACGGGACTGGCGTCATGGACTGATATACAGACTGATTGGCTGGCTGACTGGGTGACAGACAAACATGTGGGTGGACAACTATTGGCCTGAGACTCTTGCTGTTTACTGGAGAGCAACTGCTCAGAAACCGGAGGAGGGGGCCTGCAGCCTACAGGCAAGCCACTGGGGTGGGGTGGGTGGGCTACCTCTCTGTTAGTGCTGGGGTCCAGCAGTTTGCATACACTGCCA
>JAJKFI010037580.1:0-32055 GCA_029204185.1 Lerista edwardsae
GGATGCCTCTTACAGATCATCTCCTGCAACTACGTGCATGCCCCCCCCTTCCAACAGAACATTTGCATGCATCTTTGGAGATGGGCACGTAAAGCCAATCCTCTGGAAAACAACCAGGAAACAGGTTCCTCCCCTCGTCCCCTCACTTGACACGGCTCACACGTGGGTCACAGGCGAGGTTGGGATTTGGCACGCGGCAGCTAGCTGAGACCTCCAGGAAAACCAAACAATGTTGACAACAAAAAGCCGACAACCATCTCAGGGACGCGAGGCAAAGCTTTTCCTGGATGCTTTGCTGCCCGCAAGGGGGCTGAGCACTGTGGAACGTGAACAGGATCTGCCTCTTTGCTTTGATTCCCTTTTTTTTTTTTTATGGCTCTGGGCAGAATACTTTCTCCGCAGCAGGGATGCTTTCACAGCACTGCTGATTCATGGTTGATAAGAAGGGTGAAGGGGTCGGGCAGGCAAGGCCCGGAGCGTGACTTCGGGAAGGTGACTCAGCAAAGCACGAAGCCATCGCTCACGAGAGCCGTTTTCTTTGTTTAAAGACACTTATGTCACGCCTTTTCCTCTGAGTAATGGGAGCGCTCAGGGTGGCACATGAAAATGCAGCAAACGGCATTCGAAGGCAGAATATAAAAGTGCAATAATCGTAAAATAATCATAGGAAAAAAAACAGCACTAGGAAAACCGCAAAGACAATTACGAAACATCTCTCAGATAAGCAGTACAAAACGTTTCAGCATCAGCAGAAACATCAATAAATACCTTAAAGCAACAACCACAAAACCCAAACAGCAAATAATTGAGGAGAGAAATCTGACCCCAAAAGAAAGGTTTTTAGCCCGTGCTGGAAAGTTACCAGGGAGGGGGCAGTTCTTAATTCCACTGGGAGGGAGCACTTTTAGTAAAGGTATCACCACCGAGAAGGAGAAAGAAGACGGAGCAGGGCAGGAGGTCAGAGATGGGCACACCCTTCCAATCTGTTGCCTGAGGCAACCGCTTCAGTTGGTCTCATGGATGGGCCGGCACTACCACCGTAGTGGTCGGCCAAGGGAGACACGATGCCTATTGCACAACAGGGCCCGCATGCTTGAAGTTTCTGATGTACTGTAAATACCATCCATGCTCCATGATTCGGTGATCCATCTGTCTGTCCAGCCATCAACCAAATCACAAGGGACAATTATGATCAGGGTGAGCGATAAATAACAAGGCTGTGATCACTAGGAAGCACCGAAACACATGTCCACATGGAACAGACACACCTGCTTTGTTCCAGGGGACTGACTTCATTCTGAGCTCAGCATGCACACGAGATCACAGCCACTGGCTCCAGGTATCATGTGGGCCCAGGCAAAAATCAGTTATGCAACCCACCCACCCATCTTTTGTTTTCTAATTGAGTTTTCCATGGAGATTATAGATCTTTCATTGATATATAATGGCGTTCCCAACTCCCAAACGTTTTTGTTATCCCTGAAAAGGGATTGGAACAAAAGGCCCAAAAAATACCCTCTGTACACTGAGATAGAACGAGGGAAAAAGAAGTCCAGTGGTGCCCTCCAGAGAAATTGTGTTTTTGGCTGTAGTTAGTACACTCACCACAAACACACCGGCAACACAGCTGCTAGGATCGGTGTTACCCCGCATGTTTCAATGAGAATTTTGTTCAGGGAATAGCCAATTCCAACCTAAACCCACTCAGTAAAATGACACCGCAGGTAAAGGCGGCCTGTTCAGGAGGGTGCTGTCTCAATGGGGCGGCTGTCTCAGGTAGTGGATTGGCAGGACACCTAACATGCACCTCTGCTATTTTTCCTTCTCTTGCTCCTTGGATGTGAAAAGAGGATGCAGAGGATTCCTGGATGCAGGAAAGAGAGATTGTTGAGTGCACAATCCAAACCTGGAGTTAGGCCAGCACGTGCTAGGCCAGCAAAATTTGGCCAGCACAAGGGACACTGTAAAGTATGTCTGGACCACTCTCGGAGTCGGAGAGGCCAGAACACAGACGTGCAGCATCCCTCCTAACTCTGAGAGTGGTCCAAACCTGCTTTAAGGTGGCCCTTGTGCCGGCCAAACTGTGCTGGCCTAACTAGTGCCGGCCTAACTCCAGGTTAAGATTGCGCTCTAAGACACTCTATCGCACTAATCTCCTCTCCTCCCACTCTTTTCCCCTTTTCCATTTCAAATCCAGGGAGCCGGACCAGAGGAGATATGCCACTAGATAAGGGGGGGGCATTTGGCATGGAAAGGAGCTGTGCAAAGGGTGGGGAGATTTAGTGCACCGCCTCCACTACCAGGAGAACTACGCATTAATCTCGCACAAACTACAATTTGATTTCCAACAGAATGGGATCGTCCATCAATAAAGATTCACATCACAACACCTTTGGGACACCAACCCTGGCAGCTACATGCCCGTGCATGAATTCTGATTTTGCCGAGAGACTTTCAAAAATCCGGAACCCCTGGGATTCCGGCATCCTAGGCAGCTACCAATACTACCTGCACTGGAACGACCCAAGATACATTTATTCAAATAAATCCATGCTTACCTTCAGCTTTGACTCGCTCCTAAGACACTGGGCAGGCGTCCACACTGCCGATGAAGCCCTAAGGCTGATATTGGCAAACCTCCAAGCTCTTCCCAGCCTCCGCGGAAACTACCCATCCCCAATTGAAGCGCCACAGACACCTAGGAGAAGTCTCTCCTTCTCAGCAAGGAATGATGCTATTTCTGCAGCCCATTTTATTTGCATATGGGAGAAACAAGTCAGAAGAGGTGTTGAAACCTTTTTTTTTTTTTTTTTTTTGGCGAGGCGGCTTTGCCTAATAACAGAGTGTCAACGCAGAGATTAAAATACCGGAGGGATGAGTGAAACCGGCAGGGCAGCCTTGCATATATATACAGTATATATAAACGCTTTCGGGAACGAAAGAAATAAGCCAGGAGTGGGGAAAAGTGGGGAAAAGAAATTGAGGCGGATGGAAAATTCAGTGGTGCTGCTGATGAGTTGGACACCGCGTGTCGGTGGTGATGCGCATGATGCAAGCGTCACCTGACAGAGGGGAAAAATGGGCAAGAATCGAGGGTGATGGAGAGATGAGAATGCAAAGAAAAGGAGGGGGAAAGGAGTCCAATCAGCCCTGGGTGTTGCAAATTTGGGTGTACGCTTCAGGAATTGTCAACAGAAAAGCACAGCCCTGTCTCATTCTACAGAGCCAAAAAAAATCCTCCTTAATTAATGACACGTTGCGTTTTGCTGAGACCTTTTTCATCCCCAAAGCCGCACCACTTCAGCCTCACCACTTGCCATCGGGAAGTGCTTTTCAGCGCACGGAAACCACCAAAGCAAGCTCTTTTGCAGACTGCACTGCCCCGGAACTCAGGCCCAAATCACACAGGGCTTTAGATAGCAGCCATTCTTCCGGGGCCACTACTGAAAGAAAAATTAACCCATCGGACCTGTGGGCACCTTGATCTGGCCCGGGGACTAAGTTCTCTAGTCTTTCTCACATCCCTTCCCTCCCCACTCTTGTGTATCTTTTAGACTGTAGGCTCCTTGGGGCAGGGAGCTGCCTTTTCATTCTAGATAAAGTACCCTGAATGTGGATGGCAGGACCATCGTCATCAGAATGAGAATTGTTTTGGATTAGGCAGCAAGGAGGTGCCATTTGCATGTGTGCACCGGACTCATGCAGGCCCCAAGGTGCCCGTACAAGAATTCTCTTGCAAACATGAGTGGTGCAAAATTAATAGTGGTCATATGAATCACTCCTCATGGGTCATTATTCCGCACAAAGCATCCAGGTCACAAGGTGAACCCAACAAAAGTATGACCAAAAAAATTGGAGGTATATCCGGATCATGCAGTAGGTTACTTAATGGGGTGTGTGTGACACAAACGGTTCCACCCCTTCACACCTCAGCACCGCCCCTCACCACATATGGCTCCACCCCTTTGCCACTGGGCCCCACCCCAGTACCAGATTTTGGGCCCAATCATATCCAACTTTCCATTGCCAATGCAGCCACAATGCAGCCCCAAGGTAAGGGGACAAACATTCCCTTACCTTGGGGAGGCCTCTGTGACTGCTCCTCCTGAGTGCAGGATGCAGCGCATGCCCTGTTGGCACGGTTGCGCGAGCACTGGACAGTTGGATAGGACTGGGCCCATAGTCTGTTTTTCAAGGGCTAAGATGCCTTGCGATGTCACCCTTCTGAAAACTCGGGGTTTTGGACAGTTCCATCTGACAATACATACATATACGTATTCATGCATTACACACGTGTGTGTATAAATTATCTACCTACCTACCTATCGCTCTTGTTGTTGACTAGCCTATCAAATATAAAAGGTTACATAACTGAGACCCTAAGGTATCGATAACTATTGAGATTCATTGTTTAAAAATAAATCATTACAGTAATTATGGGTAGGTAGACTGGGATTACCCAGGGCCACCCTGAATTCCACAACTCATAAGAAGAAGAAGCCATAAGTGAAATGCATGTGCAAGTCCCACGGGAACAGCTGAATTAATGTGAGCGGCCTCTGGGCATGCCAGACTCCGGGCGTTTTACTTGGAAGCAAGCCCTGCCACGTTCACTTGGGCGGACTCCCTAGTGAACGTGTTCCCGACTGCAGTGAAATCTTCTTGGTGCCAATGGGTGGTTTTCACCCAGGCCGAAAAGCAACAGAAGCCATGGGCATGTGTGATCAAATAGCGGCCACAGACGGAGCAAAGATTCTGATCCAGATCACACACACCCCAAATCGTGCTTTATGCTGGCCTTTGTCCCAGACAAACTTCATTGGCCTAACTCCAGGTTAAGATTGTGCCCGTAATAGTTTTAATTCGGGCCCAGTTTGGAATTATAATGCATCTGCACACCTGTCTGCAGCCTCGGTGTTCACAGGGTGGGCTTAAGGTGTCTCAAAGCTTCTCATTCAGTCTACCTCACAGGGGTGTCGTGAGGATTTTTTTAAAAAAGGGCTAATTCTGCATCTTAGGCAGAGAAAGGTCTAGCTATTGGATGTAATAGGGACAATCTGGGATGCTATTTGTAAAATGATAATGGATTGTTGGGCTTTCTGCCCTCTACTGGACATAATGGCAAAGTACCTTTAACAGCACAATCCAATACTTAGAAGCAGGTCCCATTGTGTTCAAAGGGACTTAAACCCAGGAAAGTGTGTATGACCACAAAGACTGGGAGTGTAATCCTAACCTGGAGTTGGGCTGGCGGAGTTAGGCCAGCGAAGTTTGGCTGGCACACCGTAAAGTATGTTTGGATCACTCTTGGATCACAGATGTGCGCCACCCTTCCTGACTCCAAACATGTTTTATGGAGTGGTCCAAACATGTTTTATGGTAGCCCTTGCACTGGCCAAACTTTGCTGGCCTAATTGTGCTGACACAATTGAGCTGACTAATTGTGAAACCTAACTCCAGGTTAGGATTGCACTTTGGGTGTGAGAAGATTCTCTTTTGGCCTGGAGCACTCCACTAAGCCAGAGAGCTCCAAACTACAGCGGGGGGGGGGAATATCGAGCCCACCTGCAGCAATTTAAGATATTTGACATTTTTACTCATTATTATATACTTCTCAGTTTGAGCATGGCATTGTTTCTTTGTAAATGTCACATTTCTCTTTCGCATTGAATCGGAGCAGTTCCGGAATCTTTTGTACCAGAGTTGTTTGGGGCCATCCGGAATCAGCTCTGAGGTTTTGCTCAAAGGAGAAGCACACTGTGTGGATATTGTGACTCTCTTTTGTAGCCTTATCTACCTCACAGTATGATTATACCGTTTGTAACATTAGAAAAGGAATCCCCCCCTTTTTTTTTTTTGCAAAGGGCAGCATTCTGCACATGCTCAGAGATGTCTGCCTATGTGTACAATTACTAGGGGTGTTTTTGTTGTTGTTAAACCATGCATAAAAACACAAAACATTGCCTTTGGGGGTTAAAATATTTGAATAAAACCACAAAACACCACATTTTGGTGTTTAAGATATTTTCCAGAAATTATAATAGATTACTTTTCCAATTAGAGATAATACTGTGGCTGCATTGGCTGACACTATATCATCTACCTCATCCACTTAGTACACTTTTAAAATAAAAATGAGAACTTGGAATGAGAATGTAGACCGCATAGAATGTAGACACATAACACCGCAGTTGAAAAAAATATCACCCCCAAAAAGCACCCCGAACAATTACAAAGCAAAACAGGAAGCCAGTTCCTTTTTGCAAATTAGAAGCACTCTGTACGTGCTCAGAGATGCCCATTTGCAAAATTGCAAGGCAAAAAAGGAATCCAGCTCCTTTTTGGAAATGGGAAGCACTCTGTACATGCCCAGAGACACCTGCAATTAATTTTTTATATAAAAATTGTATTTCTTTCCGTAAATAAGCTCTCTGTACCTGCTCAGAGACGCTTGCCCTTTTGTACAATTACGGGGAGGGGCGGGGGGGGGAGCTTCTGTGCGGGCGAGACAGGGCGGCATCCTGGAAACCCCAAGAGGGGTAGGGTGGGGCGGGAAACTGAGGGGAGTTGCACGTTGTTTACTGCCAGGGACCAGGCCGCAGACCTGCCTTGGCGCTTCCCCGGCGGTCTCCATGGCGACGGACAAGGTGATGGGAGGGGGGGAAGGACCAGAGGAAGTCTCACGCGCAGGCGCCTATCCAGCCGATTCCCGCCCGGTCCGGAGTATGATCTCAATGGAACGAACTGCGTGCGCTTAATTAGATCATAGACACACGAGGACCCTAGAGTGGTCGCTTCGTTCCAGAGCGGACATTCCTAAGCGCACCCGGCCAGATCTCTATGGTGACCGTCGCAGTCAAGGCGTTGTTCCATTGGCTGCCCGCGGCCGAAACCGCACACGCGCAGAACATAGCGCCTCCCTCGGAAGTGGAAGGGGGGGTTTCTTCCTGGACCGGAAGCGAGGAGAAAAAAAGGGGAAGCCGGTCTTTGCCTGGGCCCGGGGCCTGCCTTGGGCTGCCATCTTGGAGGGTCGCGGTGGCGGCTACAGGAGCGGCGGCTGAGAGACCCGCCGAGCCATCCAGGCTGAGTGGCCGAGCCCGACGGCTGCTCCCCCTTCGTCCCCCCGCCCCACCCTGAGGCCGCAGAGGAGGGCCCTGAGCTCGGCAGGGAGGGGTGAGGGGAAGGGGTTGGGAGGGGTGAGGGGGGTGAGGGGAGTGGGCGGGGCCGGAGGGGCTTTGGGGGAGGAGTCACTCAGAAGGCGCAGGAAGCCCCGGGGTCGGCTCCTTGGCCCAGCGCCCCGTTTCCAACGGGGGACAGCCAGCCAGGTAGCCCCTGGGAAAGCTCCGAGCAGAGCCCTCCCCGTGTTGCTCGCCTCCCTGTTCTGCTGCCCGGAGGTATACTGCTCTTGTACGTGGAGGGTTTATTGCTGATCCGGGAGGCCAAAACGCTCGGCTTCCTATCTTCAGCAGTACGCAGCCAGATCGCGGGAAGCGCACAACAACAAGCAGGATGTTAAAGAAACAGCCTTCCCCCTGCTGATGGCTGTCAGGGTCCGATGCTTAGAGAGCCCCTCGATCTCCCTGCATGAAGGCAACAGCCCTCCCCGGTTGCTCATGCCTAGCAGGGATGTCTGAAGGCCAAAGGTTCCTTTGTACATAGAGATTCCAACACTGTAATGGCTGGTAAGAGCGAAGCCCATGAGCTTCTTGCAGCATGTCCTGCTGCCCCTCTCCCTGGCTGGTATTTGCAGGTAGAGTACCTTGGAACAGGGAGACTCCATTCTAAGTTGTCACAGTTGATAGCTGCTGATGGACTTCTCAGCCACCCTCCTTTTAATCTGTTGTGTAATTATGCACATTAATTACTGTGCTGGGTCATATAAAACCTGTTGCCAGAAGTGGCCGCTTGACAATCTGTTCTTGTTGTTTGCCTGCATTTGGTGTGCAGGAAGTCTTTCCCCAGCCTTCCCTGAGGCATCTGATGGGCCACTGTGAGATACAGGAAGCTGGACTAGAAGGGCCTTTGGCCTGATCCAGTGGGGTTTTTCTTATGTTGAGTGGAGACTGGGGATTGAACCTGGGAAAAGCAGGCATTGTTCCAGCTGAGCTTGTGCCTCCTTCTCATGTTCTACAGTTTAAGGTGAGTAATTTGTGTGTGTGGTGGTGGGGAAGCTTGTAAGGGTTACCACATTTGTGATAGGTTGGGAGAGGCAGTGGGAAGGAATGCTAAGAACATAGAGCTTATAACAACATAAGAGCCCAGCTGAATCAGACCAAGGACTCATGTAGTCCTGTTTCCTGTATCTTACAGTGGTCCACCAGGGAACACATACACAACAAGATACCTGTATCTCATTGCACTTCCCTTGCGTCTGGCACTCAGAGATTGGCTACCTCTAAAACCCAGAGATTGCCTGTAATCATGGCTTGTAACTTGTGATGGATTCCCCCCCCCCTCCAATCTGCCCAAGCTCCTTTTAAAGGAATATAGGACAGGTGCTACCACAACATCCTGTGGCAGGGAGTTCAGCCAATTAATTACACACTGGGTAAAGCAATAAAGTATTTCCTTTTGCCTGTTGACCCTGCTGGATCAGGCTCGAGTCCAACTGGCAACACCCACAAGGAGGACACAAAAACAGCAGTCTTCCTCACTGTTGTTGCTCCCCCAGCAGCTGATATTCAGAGGAAGATTATTTTTGGATATTAGTAGAGGTTCCACTGTAGCTTGATTTCTATATTTCTAATAAGAGATGTTTCTCTGGATCAGGCCAAAAGCTCTTCTATTCTAGGGCTCTGTTTCTCACACTGGCCAATGCTTTGGCAACCTCCTTCCTTCATTGTTCCCCTGTGCCTGATAGTCAGAGGTAGACTGCCACTGATCCTGGAGGTAGCATACCCACTGTAGAGGGATAACTATTATTAAGCTTCTAGAAAACCTCAAGGTTCAGCAATGTACAATCTGAGTAATAGAATGGAAGAAGCTTTGTGGATTTTGACTGAGGGGTTGTTAAGGAGAGACTAATCCTTTCTAGTCAGGAGAGTGTACGTCAACTATGTTCCTGAAGTGGTCTTTATTGAGTGAGGAGGTCTCTGTCACTGGGTGGAGAAATCATCGGCAGGCTTTGTCAGGACCTTTTTAAAGTTTTAGATGGGGAAAGTTTCAGTTTGGAGAAGTCGTTTCCTCCTGATAAAGGTGCCAAGGCATTTGTGGTTGGAACGTTCTCCTGGCAAGTGTGTGGCTGGTGAGTGACATGACTGAAGCTCTGAGAAAGAGAGGGGTCGGAAGGGAAAGGCTGGAGACCCACCTCTGATGAGTTGGAGGGCCCGAAAGTCATGTCTCATGCAGAGTGGTCTTGGGGAGGGAGTGTTCCTCCTCAAAGTGGATCTTGTCAGGGCATTAAAGGGACCTGTTCTGGTATGAGGAGGCTCGGTGGAAAGAGATCTGTGGAACTGATGTGGGGGGCATCTGATTTGCAGGGATTGGGGCCCACTTGCATTGCCTTAAGATGGTTTCAGGAGGGAGGGAAAGGGGTGCTGTCCTGCTGGACTAGCATATCTGATTCAGGGTTGCAGTAAGAAGGCATTGTCATCAATCAATCAATCACTAGTATTTATATGCCGCTTTTCAACATAAAGTTCGCAAAGCGGTTTACAGGCAAATAATAACGTTAAAGTTAAATGGCTCCCTGTCCCAAAAGGGCTCACAATCTAAAAGAATGGAGAACACCACCAGCAACAGCCACAAGAAAGACACTGTGCTGGGGTGAAGAGGGACAATTGCTCTCCCCCTGCTAAATATAAGTGGACACCACTTGAAAAAGTGCCTCTTGCCCAGTTAGCAGGCCATGTCATTTAGAAAGGGGCATCCTCCTAAGGTCTGTGTGTGTTTGCCTGTGGTGATTTACCCCCTCCCCAAAAAGCCCCTCTAGAGCAGTGGTCCAACCTTTTTTTGTGCCGCAGCCCCAATAAATAACTGAAGTATGAGGCTGGAGACCCACTGCCAATCCCATCCTGGGACCTGATCTGCCCCCATCACTGCCCACCCCCGGCTCCCACCCAACCCATTTCCCCCTATCTCATGCGTCTTTACAACACTCCTGTGGGGTAGTAGCCTGAGCAGTGCAGGACTCAGAATCTGTGGGGCAAGATGGTGAGAAGAGGCTGTGCAGGGTGTAAAGAATTCAGTTTTAAGAAGGCAGCACCATTATTGGAGTGGATCCAAGCCCTCTCGCATGGTCTTTGAAAGTTTGCCGTGACCTCTAGAATGAGGCTTCGTGACCCCATTGTGGCCCCGACCCACAGGTTGAAGAACACGGCTCTAGAGCCTGTTCTGTAAATCTGTTGCGCAGTGAGCTGGGCTGTTTTTTCCAGCTTTTAAACATCTTCTCTCTTGTTCTTCAGCCGGCCTCTGGGAGTTTACTCAGAGTCCTGCCTATGCACACGCTGTCCTTTTTAACAGGGGCTTCTTATCAGCTTGGACAAATAGTGCTGGGCCTAGACGTGGTGACTTGTGAGCCCACCAAGGTCAAAAGTTCCCAAGGAGTGCAAGGCAGGAAACCAGCACTCTTTGCATTGAGTGGAAGAATGTTCTCTGCTGTTCTTTGCCAACCAAGAGCCTGCTCTTTTCAACCTCGAGATAATTCCAGTTGGCGTGGGTTGTCTGACCACCCCCCTGAGCATCGCCTTAAATGTTCATCCACGCGTCTCCCCGCGTTCGTTCTGCTCTGTCCCCACCTGATCAGGCCAGCATGTTTGTGGCAGAAGCGAGAGTCAAACTGCGGACATCCTGATTCTTGATTCAGTCTCCTACTGCCTAGTCCATTCCCCCTGCCAGCCCAGAGCATGCAAGGCTGCTGAGAGAGTGAGTGTGCACTGCATGCGTGCTGCAGGCTGGCTGGAGACGAGGCAGGCCAGGACCAGGAGAGGTAAGTAAAAAAGTCAACTCGCCATAAGTCATCTGGTCTCCTCCGACCTGTGCCAAATATTTAGCTGGCGTAAGTCTGAGTAGCGTCAGGGGTGGGTCTGGGCCAGGAAGGGGGGATAGGATGTGACGCATTCCAGTGTCACCATGATCTTCCTGCTCCTGGCCCGGATCTGCCCCCAATCCACGCCCGCCCGTGATTCATCAGGAATGGCGGTGGACTGCTTCCACCGTCGCGGGACCTTCAGATTTTGCACTGGAGGCCATACCCCACCAAACAGAGCAGCTGTTGGGCCACTGCCTTTTGACTTATGTGGCGGACTGTGAGGTCCTTATAGGATTTGGGCCCTAAATTAGTACACCACAGCAACTTCCTTGGTTTGCACAAGCCACAGAACGGCAGTGATCAAAACCAGCAGAGTAGGACGACAGGAGGAGGAAAGTGTACGAGCCCCCAGTTTCCTCAGCTCATTCTGTAGTGAGACCCCACAACGTCTGACCTGGCTCAGTGTCTTTGGGCTTCAAGAGGCTGGCAGAGGATGCTAAACGGACAGGGAAGGCATTTTTGATGTTGCTGTCTTCCTCTTCCAGCCCTCCCAAATTGCTCTGAATACTCTAGAAATGGGGGTGGGGGGCAGGCTGGACGCTGAAAGGCAGGCGCCTGTGAGAGTCCCCTTTCCTCTCACAATGAACCCGCTGACTCGCCTTCCTTTTTGTTCCAGATCGCTTTTGTTTCCTGTGGCAGCTGCTGTGTGCACACTTTGGGGGGGAGAAAGGAAATTTAAAAAAAAAAAATTGCTGGATTGAACGAATCAGGTTGCAATAGCCGGAGTTTCTAGGAGTTATAACTCGGGTTATCAGCAAGGTTATTTATTCGTTTAGAACATTTTGACTTCCGTTTTTCTCACAGAGAACCGAGGGTGTTGGAGGAGCATCTATAACTGTTAATCAAACGTATTCAGAGACAGGATATCTTTGAGTGCCATGTCTGACTTTTGGAAAAGCCGGCCAGTGATGGCGAACCTTTTGGGCCCAGCGCGCCAGGACTTCAGAAAATGCTTAGCTTGACTTTGCTGCTGTGTCAACCCCCCTTCCAAACAAAAAAGAAACAATTCTTTATATTCATTTATACAAACCAAAAACACAGTCCAATCAAGTGTGATGCTATATATTATATAAAGAAACATCAAATAATTACACAAATAAAAAAAAAATGAGTAACACAAACTCAGTTTTTGTCAGGTGTTGGTGAATGCTGGTGTGTCACCCCAAATGTTGTGATGCCCTTTGACACGCGTGTCGTAGGTTCGCCATCACTGCCTTCGGCTGTGTGTGGTCACTGGTCCTGGGCCTTTGGAACGGTTGCATGTGGCTCTTGGGCAACTGTGGCTAAGAGAAGTAGTGGGGCGATGAGGGAGCTGGTGGAGGTTGTCCAAGTCCCCTTCCCAGCACTTGCGATGGTCCTGACGCTGCCGGTCGCTCCACAGGTTCCCAGGGTGGCCAGGGTGTGTGGAGTAATCATGCTGGGCATTTGTGTCACGTATCTCAGCATCATTCTTGCACCGCCCCATCAAATCAGTTGCACTTTACCATTGGGGAAGCCTGAGTCGAAGGGCCCAAGGCAGTGGTGTCATCGAAATGATTTAAGAACAGGTACTCACTTTTGATTGGCACGTGTCGGGACCTACCCACCGGAAGTGACGTCATAAGCCGGAAGTGATGTCGTGGCAGGAAGTGACATAAAAAAGCCCTTTTTGAGGCCTCAGACATTTTAAACTGACCCAACAGTTGCAACAGTATTCCACAGCACCCCCAGAACATATTAAGGAGGCCTGGCATCATGTTAAAGTGACCCAACAGTTCTAAAACCCCAGAGCAGCTCATTTTTCAGAGGCAAGGCAAGGCTCCGCTTGCTGCCTGCCTGGCTCTGAGAACGTGCAGGCAACTCAACCGTGCAGGAAATTCACACGTTGCAGGGGGCGGAGTCGACGAGTGGGTGGGCGAATGGGCGGGGCCAGCTGTAATCCTAGGAACCGGTACTCGCATACCCCTGCGTACCCCCTGCATGACATCACTGGCCCAAAGCCACCTAGTGTGCTCACGGCAGAGGCGACATTTCAATCAGGGAAAGCCCTGCTTCCCAGCCCTGTCCTTCAGTCTCTATTTTTCACCTTTTTCCCACCATCTTTCCCCTCTCCCTCCAGATGAGCAGCACCAGTAACAAGCGAGCACCCACGACAGCCACCCAGAGACTCAAACAGGACTACCTGCGCATTAAAAAAGATCCAGTGCCTTACATATGCGCCGAACCTCTCCCATCAAACATCCTTGAATGGTAAGGATGCAGACTAACTTGGCTGCTTGTGGCTCAGGAAGAGGGGCGGGGTCACGCCTGGCACCAGCGCCTCTGTTTTGAGACGAGAGGGCAGGTCTTTCCCAGTGCTGATTTAAAACAGCGTAAAGTCATTATACTTCCTCGGAGGGGAAACTGTCAGTGTCAGTACTACAGAGCCTCAGTCCCAAGCCACAGTATAGAAATACAGTCCACCAAGTTGTAGGCTGATTAACAAATGTAATACTTCGCATTTGTGTACCACTTTCGCAGTCTGGTTCGCCTGTATTATTTTGACGAACTCTCCAGGCTTCCAAGGGGCTCCCTGTAGGACTCCCTGTAGGACTCTAGGACCCTGTAGGACTCTTGCAGCTCCCTGTAGGACTATAATCCCCATACTGCAGATGCAGAGACCGAGAGGGAGTGGCTGGCCCAAGGCTACCCGACTGAGTTTCTAATGGAGGCGAGACTCAAACAGGGAAAGCTTCCAGCGGCTTCCGGCTGAACCTGATTTGGTTCAACATGGGTCCAGGGGATTTGGGTTCATCCAAATCTACAGATACAAAATCCGCTGGTAACTAGGCTCAGCCTATATTTGGGAAGGGGTGTGTGTGTGTGTGTGTGTATTTAATGTATGAAACCAAGCAATGCTTGTTTGTCCTGCCTGCAGGCTTAACCACATGCTAAACCGAGCTGAAGGGGAAATGGTATTCGTAACTTGTTTTCCTCTGCCACCCCATCCCTCCCCTTTTTTTTTGGAGACTTGGCGTGGGTAATACTTTCTATCTTCTCTCAGGCACTACGTTGTACGGGGACCCGAGATGACTCCATACGAAGGTAAAAAAGGAGAGCAGTCTTCAGGGGGCAGCCCCAGTTTTGGCTTGGCCGCTGGCTTGCTTTTTTTAAAGGTATCCTCAGGCCGCCCCCCCCCCCCAGAAGATCTGCCAAATGCCGTACTATGGGAAACTGATATTACGACTGAACTGTAAAATGGAAGCAGTTCCTGAACTGGTGGCCTTGCCCCAGGAAATTTGGGCGTCCTCCCAACAGCCAGAGCGGTTGTCTGCCCCCAGCATTGGCTAAAAACCTGGCCGTCCTGCCAGGCTCCTGAGTTGTGGCGATCTTATATTAAAACAGCCAATTTCCTCAATCAGTTACATTTCCCTGCTATTTCCTATAGCTCTTATGTGGCAACACAAATAACTGTGCTTTTCTTTGCGTTACTTTTTTTTTTTCTTCAGGTGGCTATTACCACGGGAAGCTGATTTTCCCCCGAGAATTCCCTTTTAAACCTCCTAGTATTTATATGATAACCCCAAATGGAAGATTTAAATGCAATACTCGGTAAGTGCTTTTCCTTCCATCTCTCCAAGGCAAGGCAAATTACTGTATACCGCATAGGGCTGCCTTGGGCAGAGCGGGCCTGTGAGGCTGGATTCTCAAGTCTCGACACTGGGAGTGGAGGCCGGGAGGGAGCCTTGCCACTGAGCTTGCGTGCAGAAAGTCCTTGGTCTGTCCAGGAAGAGCTGGGGCCGTGGGCAGCAGCTGCCAGTCAGTGATGACAGTGGTAAATGGTGTAATTTATCAGCTAAAGGGGAGGGGGAAGAATCTTGCACAAAGGGGACAGGGAGGAAGAACCCCCCATCTCCTAACCAAGGAGGCAAGGACCTTTCTTGGCATCCAGGATACTCAGCTTGCTTATTGATGTACGCGAAGTCCTTTCTGGGTCTTCCCTCCACCCTTGCAGGCTGTGTCTTTCGATCACTGACTTCCACCCCGACACGTGGAATCCAGCATGGTCTGTCTCGACAATCCTCACGGGCCTTCTTAGTTTTATGGTGGAAAAAGGCCCCACTTTGGGCAGCATAGAAACTTCTGAATTCACAGTAAGTAGCTCTTTCGGGCAGCAATAGCTTGACGACTCTTTCTGGAAAAAGGTGACCCAGTCCATCCCTGTGTCACCTAGAGAGGGGCATGTCTTGTCTTCTGAAACAATTGCATTTGTCTGCTTTACCTCTTGCGTCCCAGAGCCCTGTGCCCCCAGCTTTTTTCTGCTTCTCTCTCCCCTGTGTTCATGTACACCTAGCCACTTCCACTCTATGCATCTAAAGGTTCAGACCATGAAAGGTCTGCTGAATTAGATTCACCTCTTAAGATGCTCCAGGATTCTTTGCTGTTTTTGCTGCAGCGGACAACGTAGTGGCCCTTCTCGATTAGTTGTTTCTGTTTGTTGTTGTCTTAACGGTTGTTGCCAAACTGAGGTTCCGTTCTCTCTCCCCACAGAAGAGACAGCTCGCCTCTCAGAGCTTAGCATTTAATGTAAAAGACAAAGTCTTCTGTGAATTGTTTCCTGACGTGGTGGAGGTAAGTAAGCCCTTTGTGATGGTAGTGGTAGTTTTTGAGAACGTGGGATCCACAACAGTAGTTCGAGGGGAAGGTTGAAAATCACTTCCCTTAGATGCAAGACCGCCTCTTCCCAGAATCCTTGGCAAGGTGTGTTCTGATCCTTCGACAGTCTGCTCCAGCACCACTGGGTTTTCCCTCAATTCCCTGCAACGTGTGTTTAGGTCAGGGGTAGGCAGTGTGGGGTAGGCACAGCCCTTTTCAGCTCAGAGCAGCCAGAAAGGACAGGGCGAGAGCACAGAGCTGGCCAGCCACACCCTTTCTGGCTGCCACCTTGGAGCTTGTGAGCTCCTGGCCGGCAGGTGGTCTTGCCAGGTGGCTGCTCCGACTGGGACTGGTGATTGCAGCCAGACGGGGTGGCGGGAGAAGCAACGTCTCCACCATGGTGAGAGGCGGAGCAGGCAAAGCACGGAAGGGAAGAGAAAGGAGGCTCCCTCTCCTCCCCAGAGTGTCATGGGGAGGGGACTTCTTAGAAGTGCTCCTACCCTCCAAAGCGTGCCTCAGTGACCTGCCTTGCTCCGGTGCCTTTTCTTAACAGTTAAATATGGGCAGATCAGAGAAGCTCACTGCCGGTTAGTTGTTTTGTTAAGTAGCTCATATCCATCCGATGGTTGCTTACCCCTGCTTTTAGGTAAAGGTTTCCCCACGACCGAATGGTCTAGTTGTGACCGACTGTAGGGGGCGGTGCTCATCTCCGTTTCAAAGCCTGTAGAGCCGGCGTTTTGTCCGAGGACAAGCTTCCGTGGTCATGTGGCCGGCATGACTCTACGCCGTAGCGCACAGAACACCGTTCCCTTCCCACTGAAGTGGTCCCTATTTATCTACTTGCATTTAGGTGCTTTCGAACTGCTAGGTTGGCAGGAGCTGGGACAAGCAACAGGAGCTCACTCCGTCACGCAGTCTTGAACTCCCAACCTTCCGGTTGGAAAGCCCAGCAGCAGCGGTTTAACCCGCTGCGCCACCACGTCCTGCTTTAGGCCACTTCTAATTGGACTGTGGATCTCAATCTCTGCCTTTCCCCCCCCTTCCTGTTCCTTTTCTAGGAAATCAAGCAGAAGCAGAAAGCGCAAGAGGAACTCCACAGCCGGCCCCCGACTCTCCCTCTCCCGGACGTCGTCCCCGATGGGGAAGCACACCACGGCCAAAACGGGCTCCTTCTCCTCAACGGGCACGTGCCGCTGGCCGCCGCCAACCACCCAGGCCTCCAGCAGGCCAATCGGAACCACGGACTTCTGGGCGGGGCTCTGGCGAACTTGTTTGTTATAGTGGGCTTTGCGGCTTTTGCCTACACAGTGAAGTATGTCCTGAGGAGCATAGCGCAAGAATGAAGCGCTCCGCCCCCCCCGGTTCCAAGACCAAATTAGCGGTAGTGGCAAGAAACAAACAAAAAGCGTTTGGGACTCTGTGGGTATCGTACTCCCAGCACTGGGATAAATACCATGATGTACAGGTAAACACACAAATTATTGGTTTGGCTCATGGGTTTAGTTTTGGGGAGGTGGGGAAACGCCCTTTTAAAATTTGAAAGAGACTCTGTTTGGGACAAAATAGATGACTTGGGGGGGGGGTAAGCAAAGAGTTATATCCTGAAAAGTTTTTTCCGCCCCCCAAGACGCAAACTAATGAGTCCCCCAAAGTGACTGGCTCGCCAGTGGTGTTGTGTCTCTGTGTGTGTTTTTAAATTTGCACTCAATCCAGCTTTCTGTTCTGAGATGCTCAAAGCTCAGAAATGGTCGAGGTGGAGCTACACGTTTTAGGGGTGCTGTGGGATTCCTGGGGGTGGGGAAGGTAGCAGTACAGTGTGATACGGGGGGCGGAACTGGTGCAGGAAAATCACTGGGGTTGCAGGTGCTCGCCTCTCGCACCCCTCCACTACCTTCCTTCGGCAGCCCCTTCTTCCCCACTAGTCCCTTTTTTTGAACGAGAAAAGCAGCTCGGAACTTCCTGGTGGGGAGAAGAATTTGCCAAACAAAGTCAGCAGGTGCCCCGGGGGTGAGATTTCCTTTTATGAAGAGCTGTCTCAAAAAGAATAATTAAAATTTGGAGGGAGAGGGAGCATTGGGTTTCCCTCTCCTTTTATGACCTAAGAGCCTGGCCGATGTGAATCTTGGTGCTAAACGTTCTGTTCCATAACCTCCCGTGATCATGGTGATCCTGGCGCCTTTCGGGGTCACACAACGTACGTTTTAAGTGTGCGGATTTCTCTCAATTGTGTAATAATGTAAAGAGGTTTTTTTGTTTTGTTTTTGTTTTAAAGAAAAAGAAATCTGAGTTACAGAGTCTGGCCCATCTACTTGTTCACGAGGCAGATAAGTGGAGGAAGTTTGCTTCTATCTACCTTCCTGCCTCACACTCTCTGAATTTGAAAAGGAAGAGGGGAATGGAGTGGAAGTGTGAGTGTGGAGGAGGAGAGTGATGGGCTAGAGTGTCTTAGACAGAAGGTACTCTAGCCCAGCACTCTCCTGTTCCTCCATGCTTCCATTCCCCTCTTCCTTTCAGAGCAGAGTAGGGGCACTGGTGATTGGGAAGGTGGCATTTAATGCCCTGCCTCAGGCTTCAGAAGAACTTTGTCCACCCTGGTTCTATCCTCAGAGCCGCTTCCATTCACAGGAGAGAGGTCGTCCCTTCTCTCTGCAGTCTCTTGAGCCTCCGCCAAGACCCAGTCCACCATTGCTAGCTCCCAAGAGGCTAGCAGGTGCACCAGCTGAAACTGTCCAACCCTGGTTTGCAAGCATCTTTTTTTTCTTTTACAGGAAGATTTTAAAAATATGTCGTTGGTGTCCGTGTCTGTTCTTCAAGGAAAGACACAAGTTGTGTTTTAACATTTCCGGTTCGGGTTGCAGTGGTATTACTCTTACAATTGGCTGCAAGCTGTCTGTGTTTAAATTTTTTTTGTAAGGAGGAAAAAACAACCACCGCCACCCTGGGCTGGTTCCATAAGGAATTTTGGGAAATTCCTTTGAAGCTGGGGGTATTGGAGGTCAGCAGAGCCCCCTCAAACCACAGAACCAGATTTTTGGGCCACAGTTGGAATTCCCGAAAGCGCCGCGTGATGTTAATCACTTAGTCCTAGAGAGCTTTTTAAAAAATGGTGTGCCTCCCCACACGCCCCTCCAACTTGGGTAAAAAGGACAAGATGATCCTTGATCTTGCTTTGCTCTGTTTTCTAGATGCTTGGGGGCAGCTACTAGCGGCCAGGGAAGAAATAAAATCTTTGTCTTTGTTTGCGACGCGGACTGTGTCTAATTGACACAGCAGGGGGAATTTGGAGATCATAGAATAGTCCGTATCAACGTAGAGTGGAGAGGATGTGCTACATTTTACACTTTCTGCATTTAAAAACAACAACAACCCTCTGTTTTAAATGAGGACAGCAGGGGGAACAATGAACTAGCAGTGCGTTCCCTAATTGACTAGTTTTCTACATGCATGGACTTTTATATTTAAAAAAGATGTTTCTGAAATCGTCTCTCCTACCTGCAGTGTAACGTGGCACAGTCCATTCTCCCATCTGGGCATTTTGCCTCCCTGCATAGATGGGGTTGTCACCTCCCCATGGGAGGAGCTGAAGTTTCTGCCAGGGAGGGGCTGTGGCAGGAGCCGCTGGCCCAGAGTCATCAGGTTTGCCCGGGTGGGGGCTCCTCTTTCCCAATCCACTCCTTGGAGTCCTTTTGTGCAGTTCTAAATAGCAAGGGCCCAAGCTTCTCCTGTTAAAAACCTTCCCTATGGGCAAGGGGGGAGAACTCACACACCAGAAGAAGCCTCTTAGGATTCAACCGTGCTGAGGGCACATATTGGTTTTTAATGGCGAGGAATTCAAGGAGGCAATGCCAACGTCTCCCATCCAACACTGGCTGCTGCGCATAGCCGCCTCCTCCAGGAAACTGCTGGAGTGGGCAGATGGGTCCGTAGTTGTGTAATGGCACCTCCCATTGGGGGCCAAGGCCAGTGATTGGCCCTGTTAGGCTGGCCAGAGTGGTGGGGCCTGGGCGCTTGATAATTGAGCTCGACACGCCCTGCACGGTCACCAAGCTTTTTCCTGATCCAGAATGGAGGTATCGTGAAACATGCGTCCTCGATGGTTCTTCTCCCTCCCTCCCACCGCAAACCTCCTGGCCTCAACCTTGCGTGAACTCCAGTGCCTTTCCTGATCAACTGTGACTTGCTAAAAAAGTCATCTGTTTTACAATTACGGCCCCATCCCCAAGAAATACTTTGGCAAGGCGGGCGGGGGGCAGGGGGCTGGTGTTTTAAACAGCCCCTCCCCATGTTTGTATTTTTAAAAGCCCCTTGCTAGCTCCTCCTCACACTTCCTCCCGCAGTCAATAGAAGTTGCCTTCTGTATTTTAAGAATGTGATTACCACTTCCATCCCCCCTTTTTTTTACAAAAAAAAAAAAATGCAGACTGCTGATTTTATTTCTGATTTGTAGATTTAAAAGAAAAATGTTCTGTGTATGCTGGAGGATTCAGAGCAGCCGTGTTGGGAGGGGGTGATAAAGAGAAAAGGGGGGAAATAAATCTGAGCGCGTTAAAATAAACCCATGAGCCACGTAGAGTAGATAAGCAGTAAAATATGTGCTTTGACCAATTTCTCTGCAAATAGAATATGGACTAGTGACTCAAACTGGATAGATCCATGTGGGGGGAGACCTCGTAAAGATAGAACCTTATTTGTGGGGAGGGGAGAGACGAGTGTGGACGGGAACGATTTGAAAATCTGTATTTATAAAACACTTTGAAGATTTTGTGAGGGTTTTTTGTTCCTTTTTGTGTGTGTTTCCTTCTGATTGAATTTTTATTTCTGATTGTTCTTTGGCTCTGGCTTCTGTGCGTGCATTTCCCACCCCCTACTCCACGCAGCTGCTAACTCTCCTCACAAGGAGATCATAATGTATCTCATTTCTACGAAGCCTCATGTTCTCTCTGTTGCAAAAAGAAACTTGGCGTCTTTCTCTCTCTGTGTTTTTTAAATGCTCAGCTGGGGGGTGTTTGGGGTCAGCGTGGGGCTTAAAGAACTGCAGGGCGGTGCCATCCGGTTGGAAAAGGAAGAGGGGAATGGAGCAAGACAGGTAGTGTGGAAGAGCAGAGAAGAGTGCTAGTGTCTTCCACGCTCTAGTTCAACATTCTTAGCTCCTCTCTGCTTCCTGTTCCTCTTCTAACCAATGGAGCTGGGATTGGCACCTGATAAGGTGGGGGGAATCGCATCTAGCATGCTGTCCCAGGTGCAAAGGGCTCTTGGCTTGAGCCTGAAGAACTGGCATAGCTGAGAGGCTGAGCTGCAAATCAGCAAGTCAATCTCCCCTCTTATCTGTGGTGAGGGAATCAGCTCTACCACAGTCTTTTCATCTCCAATATAGGAGTAAAAAAATTACCTTACAGGCTTGTTGTATAGCACATTTGGAACATGCGAAGCACTACACCCACCCAGCCTCCATGTCATCCTTAGCACAGCACTGTAAGGTAGGTTTTATACCCATATTACAGATGAAGAAGGGGAAAACTGAGGCCCAGAGGGAGCAGCTTGCATAAGACTACCAAGTATGTTCATGGCAAAGGTGAGATGCAAACCAAGAACTTCCCACTTTGGAGCGTGCTCTCCAAATGTCCATTCATGTTATTAAATACAATAACCCGCTTTCTGCCTGTGGGATCTGTGAGTGGTGATATAAACCGAACATAAAGACTAGTACCCAATTTAGTTATTTATATCTCACACCCAGGCCTTGATGGAGCGTCAAATGTGTTGTTGGTTGGTTTGGGTTTGACCTGGAAGGAAAGAAAGTGGGGAGGCTTAATCCAGATTGGCACAGCATTGTGGGAGATGGGGATGTTAACGTAAAGGTTTCCCCACGACCAAATGGTCTAGTCGTGACCGACTGTAGGGGGCAGTGCTCATCTCCGTTTCTAAGCCTGCAGAGCCGGCGTTTGTCCGAGGACAAGCTTCCGTGGTCATGTGGCCGGCATGACTCTACGCCATAGTGCACGGAACGCTGTTACCTTCCTCCTGAAGTGGTACCTATTTGTCTACTTGCATTTTTAGGTGCTTTTGAACGGCTAGGTTGGCAGGAGCTGGGCCAAGCAACAGGAGCTCACTCCATCGCGCAGCCTCGAACTCCCAACCTTCTGGTCTTAAAGCCCAGCAGCAGCGGTTTAATCCGCAGCGCCACCACGCCCCTTGTTGAACTCTGTGCAATTTTCTTGTCCCAGCACCTCCCCCACCCGGGAGGCTTGAAAAGCCTGCGTTGGAGATGGGAGACTGGGGTGTGTGTGGCTTGCAGGGGGCTGTTTGCTACCTTCATGGCCAGCCCCACGGGGGATGGGTGTTCTCCATCAAGCTGCTATGTTTGGCTTTCAAGTACACTCGCTGGTGGCCCATGTAATGCTGCACCACGCTGACCGCTTGCACCGTTTGAAAGCCGGGCCGTGTTGCCTGCCTTGAGAATGCACCCTGCCCAACCGCATCCTGCAGAGTCACCAAAAATGGCACAAGGCACAACGAGCAGGGGCCGTGCAGTGGGGCAGGTGGGTGGGTGTGCTCCCCTGGGGCACCTGTGCTGTGGTTTTCAAGGCACCTTCCTCCAGCCCCATCCCTCGGGGGACAAGAAGCTCCTTGAGCACTTGGAAGAGGGAGGGTGATTTTTCAGAGCCATTGAGGGTTAAACAAGGAAAAGCTGGGCACTGCCGAACTGTCTTCCCTGGAAGGCAAGTTGATTTTCCTGACGGTGGAGGGCCAGTTTGTGTGGCGTTTGTGACTCACTTTGCGGCCACCCTCGCAGCAGTTTGTGAGAAAAGACCGATTAGTCAGTGGCTCACAGTGGCCAAGCTGGGGTACCAGCTGCCTCCTCTGCCTAGGCACTGTACTGTGGAGTAGCATAGCCCATGCCCGGGGTTTCTAAACCACAGCTCAGGGGCCGTGCCAGGCCCGCCACGAGCTTTGATCCGGCCTGCAGCCCCTTAAAATACTTGACATTTTTACTCATTATATATCATTTCTCAGTTTCGCAACATCGTTTGTCAATGTCACATTTCTGAATCGTACCGTGCCGATTACAAAGAAGATCCAAGGAAAACATATTCAGTTCCATTCATTTGTAAAACTGATCTTTTTCAGTCTGCAAAAATCTGTAAAATGCACAGTGTGGCCCTTGTACTGAAAAGTCTGGGTACCCTTGGCTTACGTTGATGGGCAGGCACCCTTCAGAAGAGTTCCCCGGCCCCACCTGGGGCTGCAGCCGGGGATTGAACTTGGATCTCTGAAGGGCTGGACCTGGAAGGGAAGGAACTGTTGAGGGTCCTGCAAGGTTCTTAAGGATACCTCCACATTGTCGGTTCTGTTTCCCAAGACGGAAACGGTGGCAGCCCAGGGAGTCTTGGCGGCAGTGGACGCTGTTTCTTCTGTCTGCCACCATTCCTGCTGCAATGCAACAGCTGTGGCTAAGTCCAGAGGAACGGTGAGAAAGTCTTTCGAAGGCCTCTCTTGCTTGGGGTGCCCCAAATAAAATGCATATCCCCAGATCCAGAACTGAGTGTGTCCGTTCAAGGTTGTGCTCTCAGGTGACCTGCTTCTGTGCTGGGGCTCCGGAGTGGCTCATGGATTGGACACGTTGATTGTGGTAGAGGTGGAAAAGGCATGACGGCAAAAGCTGGAGCCATGTGGAGCCATAAGTCTCTGGTGGCTTAAGCCCACACCGGGGTCAACATCCTGCAAAAGGACCCCCCGCAGAAAAAACCTTGCAGAATAGTGAGTGTGTTTCAGGAGGTTTCTGGCATCCTCCAAAGGGGTGTTTGGCATCCTGAGTATTTCAGCAGACGCAGAACATTAACAGAACACCCTCCCAGCGTGAGATGGTCCACCCCAGCCCCCCCCCTCTCTCTCTCTGCAACTGTTCCCGTTTATCAAGGCACTAGATCTGTAACGGCTGATTCCTAAAGAACCCTTCTGATCCCGGAATCCGCCCAGCAATTGGTTTTAATGCAACTTTAGCCCTGTTGCAAGCCAGATAAATATTTGCTTAGGCACCAGCGCAAGAGGAGGCAAAAAACAGCAACAAAAGACAGCAATTGTGTTTACCAGCTTGCTCCAGGTGTTTTGCTAAGACTGCACAGGAACACAGAGCCGTTTCTCCCACATTCTCCCAGAGGAGTTGCAATTCAGCAGGATCTTTGTTTGTGACCTGCCCCCCGCACCACCGCCCCCTTCCGCCCCCCCCCTTCCTGCCCCCCCCCCCGCCGGCGACATCAGACAAGCTGCCATGGAAAGCAGACGACTAAGCTTCTTGGAGATTGGGTTGGCTCCATGGAAGGAATAAAAATGATCTTAGCCATGTTCGGGATGGAGCCTCCTTAGCCAAGGGCAGCCTACCTGCATGTATGAGGAGCTGGGCATAAATAATAGAGCAGGGCCATTGCACTGTTTTGGCTAATGTTTAAAGGGATGCTGTTTGCACCTCCAAGCCCATTCTTGACCTTGTTACCTGCACCTGGGACGTTCTGCATGCAAAGAAGTGCTAGCACTGAGTTAGGGTCCTTGCTGAAGGGAGGGGGGGAGCAAGCGGGACGGAGGTGGGGAGCAGATCGCAGGGGCAATGAGAGCAGAGGTGCTTCTCAGTTGTAAAGAAGGAATGCCTGTCAAGACATGAAATTTCCTCCAGGAGGTGGCGCTGTGATGCTGTCCAGGATCCCATGAGAGCATGGACATCCCCAAGCTGGTTCAGCTGCAAGTAGCTTAGCTGGTTCCTAACAGTGCAGAGGTGGGTGGTTGTCTCTGTAGTGCAGTCTGCTTGCAGCCAGTGAAGTGGAGGGAGGGGGGAATAGGGCCCGGTCCATCCATGAGGCCCACTGAGGCTGTTGCCTTAGGCAGCGGAGCAGTGGTGGGTGCCTGTCTCTATCCACCAACTTGCCTCCCACCTGCTGCTTCTCTTTCTACTTCCTGGATTGCAAATGGAAGAGGGGAACAGAGGAAGGGGAACTGTGGAAGGCATGAGCCAGGACATTTGAAGGGAGGAGCACAGATTGGAGCATCATTATGTTAAGGGGGCAGCATTTGGCATGCCACCTCTGATGTTGGGGGGTCTTGGGCTGGCCATGGGGGAAATATAAGGGGAGAGGCTTTGGGGTGAAACATCAGCACTGTGTTCACACTTGGGAGGTAATTTTTTTCCCCAAGGGTGGGAACTTACTGACTCCCTCCTAACCACTATTGATGGTCTCTATGTTCTTTTTCCTAGAATATAAGAAGAGCCCTGCTGGATCAGGCCAAGGGCCCATTGAGTCCAGCTTCCTGTTTCTCACAGGCCTACCACTCAAGACCAACAATATCCCCATATTCTGTTGTCACTTCCTTGCATTTGGCATTCAGAGGTAGGCCATCTCTAAAACCTGTTGGTTGCATATAGCCTCATGATAGCTTTGCCGCCTGTGATGGCCTTCTCCTCCATCAGCCTGCCCAATCCCCGTTTAAAAGAACCTTGGGCAGATTTCATCACCACACCCTGTGGCAAGGAGTTCCACAGATTCATTACTCCCTGCTGCGTAAAGTAGTCTTTTCTTTTTCCAGAATGCTCATTTCAAAGGTGCTATGGGATGAGAGAGAGAGAGAGCCTCATGATCTCTCGGGGAAAAGAACATGGTATCCTGAATGCTGCCCAGGATACATTTATAGATTATGCTTCAGCAAAAGGACACCCACACAGTTATAGGGGCAAAATGGCTGAAGTGGAGTCCTGCCTGCAAATACAATGGCCTTACTAAGCGTTTTGTGCTATTACTGTAGCTGAATGCCTTTCGCTGGCCTTGGCTCCAGCTCATAGGTCTCATTCAGGCAGCTGCCAGCCAGGGTCAGACCCTTTGTTCATCTCACGGAGTCTCGTCAACACCAACCGGCAGCAGTGTCCTGGAAGGGTTCGTTCCCAGCAGGTGCCAGCAGAAAGCATCTTTGGAGAACAGAGTGAAGCCACCCTACCCTGGACAAGACAACCCAAGCATCGGTTCTATTCCAGAACGGATCAGGCAGGACGAGCAAATATGGGTTTCACTGACTGGGGTGCCTAAACGGTTAATGCGCTGACGCCCCTTCTCGACACAATCATCCCTCCTCTTCTCACCCACCCACCCACCCCTCGAGAAATAGCTACCCTGCATGCCTTCAAAACGAGGTTGCGGCCATTCTTGGCTAATGATGTTTAACTTGCCTTGGCGTCGCCTCGCACCCCAGGCCCCGCTCAGAGTCGCGGCAGACGAGCTGCACAGCGCTAAGTGTACCTGATGACACGTTAATAGGGCGATCTGTCAGATCGCAGCTAAGCAGCCCAGACGGGGCTGCAGACCGTGGCGAGGAACAGCGTTTTTGTGGCTCCTTCCCCGCCGGTACAAACACAAGCGCACACACCCCGCTTCCCTGGGCCCCTCCGCCTCCCGGAGCCGGCACGCCACCCCGTCTTCTTGTGCGTCTGCGTTCGGCACCGAACAGCAAACACATCCTGTGCCAAGCAGACGCGACATCAGCCCCGGGAACAAGTGAGGGGCATTTCAGCACTCATTCCTCCCCGCTGCAGGTGCTGCAGACTTTCCAGCTGCAGGGAATTCTTTCCACGTCAATTTGTCTGCGACGGAGCCCAGGGGGCGTCTGCGAAGGAGCCTCAGAAGGTGCTGGGACGTCTTTGAGGGCCCCCGAGTGGTTCATTCCAGGCCGGGACCGGGCCCGTCGATGGCTCCCTATGAACTGAGATAGGAGAGGTGATTGAAATCTGCACAAGGCTCTGGCTGAGCTGCAGAGGGCTTTCTGACTTCCAATGGTTTGACAGAAGCAGGTTAAATTGCAAGGGGCGGGGGAAAAGAGCTCTGCCATGCCTGGCCATGGGCTAACTGCTTCTTTTTCAGTGTTAGATGGACCTTTGGCCTACTCCAGTGGGGCTCTTCAAAGGCATCCAGGCCAGACGCCATCACCACATTCTGTGGCAAGGAGTTCCACAGATTAATGAGGAGATAAAGAGGAGGCTGGGGAAGTTGCATGCTTCTAAACGGGAAGTGCTCTTCTAAGGCCTTCCGAGGGGCTCAGAACACCCTCCGATGCAACCAGGTGTGGGGGGGGGCAGCCCTAGAGTGTGTGCCCCAGGGCAGCATTAGGAGTCCAATACCCATGTTTTACAAGGCCTCTAAATGATGGGACAGTTATAGCTGCATTTCAGGTACATTTCAGCCAAGGGGACAAGCCCGGTCTTCAGCCCCTTTGCCCCAGAAGCCCAAACCCCTCCTGCACGAGGACGGCGATTCCAGGAGATTCCAACCAGTTCAAAAATGTTGCAAGCTTTTGATGAAATCTTTTTTTAAAAATTTTTTAAGGCTGAGTTGAACATTCTTGAGGAAATACTTTGGGGTTCACAGTGTGGTGGTGGGCAGCACAGGGAGCAAAATGGGGGGCCTAAAACAGTTTCTCCTGGCTATGATAACACAGCAGAATTTCTGCTCTTCCCCTGGCTATGATCAGTTTTTAATCCAAAGCAGGAAAAATAAACAGATCCCTACATTTTTATTCCTAGAGTAAAAAGAATTGTCAGAATGAGAGAGAATTTCAGCGCTACAACATCTCTTGGACTTCTCCTGGAATGTTCCGACCATGCTCTGGCTCTGAAGATAATTGTGTCGTTGGAGCTGTCCAAAAATCCACCCTGGCAAGACAGCATCTTTTTTCCAAAGGGCTCATCAGGAGTTTCTGGGAAGCACAGGACACACACAGGCACAGGCTCCCCCTTACCATTAGGTCTGATACAGACAGGGCCGGCCCTGCCACGAAGCCAACTGAAACTGTTGCCTCAGGTAGCAGATTGGTGGGATGCCTCCATAGCTATTCCTGCACCTCCCGCTGTCTGGATTGGAAAAGGAAGAGGGCCGAAGAGGAATTGTGGAGAGGATGTGCTTGACACTTAGGCACAGCACTCTCCTCTCCTGTGAAGGAGGAACACTGAGAATATCGGCAGATAAAGAAGGCAGCATTTAGCCTGTCACTTTCAGTACCGAGAAATCTTGGGCTGGTCCTGGGTCCAGCAATTCTTACCATATCGGGCAGCTGGTTTCATTCAGTGTAAGAGCCACAAGTTTCCATTGAAAATGGGTGCAGTGTAATGTCTACAGGGGTGAGCTACAAATAGGGACTTCCCTTCAGAACATCAGAAGAGCCCCGCTGGAGCAGGCCAAGGGCCCACCTAGTCCAGCTTCCTGTATCTCAGTGGCCCACCAGATGCCTCAGTGAGCTCACAAGACAATAGGCTGCCTGCAACCTGTGGCCACTTCCTTGCACCTGGCATTCTGAGGTAAATTCTGTAGTTAAACAGACTGGTACCTAGTCAAGATTCTCCACAGTATTTTTTCTTGGACAGCCACCAGAACCAGATGCTCCTTTTCAGACATGTACTCATAGGAATAGCCCCTTTGGATCAGGCCAAGGCCCATCTAGTCCAGCTTCCTGTATTGCAGTGGTCCACCAGATGCCTCTGGGAGCCCACAGGATAGCAAGCTTCCTGCATCCTGTTGCCACTCCCTTGCACTTGGCATTCTGAGGTAGCCTGCTTCTAAAAACAGGAGGTTGCACATCCCCATCACAGCTTGTAAGCTGTGATGGACTTTTCTTCCACAAAGCTGTCCACTAAGCATCCACTAAAATTGAGTGTCGGGAGAACAGGCACAGGAAAATATTTATTTACCAACGTAATTAGTCTGTGGAACTCCTTGCCGCAGGTTGCAGTGATGGCATCTGGCCTGGATGCTTTTAATTGGTCAGATTTCTAGAAGAGAAGTCCATCACAGCTTACAAACCATGATAGATATGTGCAGCTTCCTGGTTTTAGAAGAAGGCTACCTCAGGTGCCAGGGCATCTTGTTGTCTTGTGTGCTCCCTGAGGCATCTGGTGGGCCACTGTGAGATACAGGAAGCTGAATTAGATGGGCCTTTGGCCTGCTCCAGCGGGGCTCTTCTGACGTGCTTATGTCCAACCCCCTTTCAAAGGCATCCAGGTCAGATGCCATCACTACATCCTGTGGCAAGGAGTTCCACTGGTTAATTACATACTGGGTAAAGAAAGAAGTTCTCTTGCCTGTTTGAACACTCAATTTGAGTGGATACCCCCCTGATTCAGGAGTTGTGGGAGGGGGGGGGAGAACTTTCCTTGATCCACTTTATCCATCCCCTTCCTGGGAATCTGACCCGTGGTGATCAATGACTTTTTCCGTAGATTGGCTTCATGGGCGGCGGGGTGGGGGGTGGCAGATCTATAGAACTTGGTGGCTTCCTCTGCATCCCAGCGTTCAATCCGAAGCCGACTTGCCAGCCCAGAGCCCCGTCTGGGGAGCCAGCCGGGGCGTCGTCCTCTGAAAGTGTCAATTCCTCGGAGACAAGAAGAGCGCGGAGTTGGGAGGGGGAGGGCGGGCGAAGACATTTCTGATTTAAATCTGCTTGGCACGGGCCGGATTCCGCCTCCCCGCCAGTCTCCCCTTAATAGGAGTGCGAAACGAGCTGCTTGACAGCTCCACAGACGTGACCCCTCCCTCCCCCCACGGGCGCCCCCTCCTTTTCTGCTCCCTCCCCCCCCCCCACCACCCCCGCCTTCAGGTTGATGGAAAACTCTCCCACCGAAAGTATTTATTTGCCGAGGCGCAGACCCGGAGGGAGCGAGGAGCCCAGAGCGCGATCGGAGCAGCAGGGCGGCGAGCCCCGGGGCGCAACGAGAGGACTCGGGCTGCCCCGAGAGTGAAGACTCCGGCTCCGAGGGGGCGCTTGCTTCGGGCGGAGGATCGCGGGTCGTTTCCCTTCAGACGTGCTGGGTCGGGGGTTCCAGGAAGGCTGGGGAGAGCTGATGCGGAGTCCCTGACATGCGGGGAGGGGAAGGCAGCTGTGCGCTCCCGAGACTCCCCCCCGGCACCCCCGACGGGCACGTCGGCACCGACGCGGAGGGGGCGTTTGCCGGAGATCGCGACGGCGCAGGGTCACCGCTGAGCCGCCCTGGAGAAAAGGCGACGCGTGTCACTGAGGCCGGCGTTCCCACCTTCCCCGACGACGAGGCCGGGCGCGCGATTTCCCCCGTCCCGTCTGTGCTGAACGGACTCCGCCAGGGGAGAGGGGAAACTGGGCGTGACGGGCACGAGGGACAGACGGCTCGTGTCGACCGAGCCCTTCGTGGGTTGGCTGACTCCGACGTGACTCTGGGGACAAAGCGACACGCGATGCCCTTCGGGTGGTTCTGACCCGGATTGGTGTCTCTGTACGCAGCTACACTGCTTTGAGGACAGGGACAGTGCCACTTGCCCGACTGCCGTCTCCATCACCCTTTCTCTCTCCCGGTCCTGCCACCCTCAAGATGCCCACCCAAGCCCGACTGAGGTACTGGAGTTGGTTCGTCTTGGCCACCTTGCTGTGCCAAGAGCTGGCTCGGACCCGAGTTGTCGGGGCGAAGAAAGAGCGCAAGAAGCCGAAGGAGCCCAGCCAGTACACGGAACCCTTCAATGCCACACTGTCCAACAGCGAAGAGCTGCACGGGCACCCCAAGGTAGGCCCCCCCACCCCCACCCCGATAATGACCAGAGCTGATTGGGATGGGCACAGAGGGCAAAAGTCTAGGATGGAATTTGCTGCCACCAAACAGGGTGTGAGCCTTGGTGATGCGGATGCAATGGCATAGTTAAAGGGGGGCAGAGGGTAGCAATTGCACCAGGCGGCAAGCTTTAGGGGGGGCAACAGAGTGTGACGCTAGTGGCCAAAATTGTGAAATCTTGGGTAAGTACAAATCATACCATCAAGTTATAGATCATTGGAAAGGTAATTGAATGCAGAATGCAAGCTGTGGCGTCTCTACAGGGAGGGCAGAGCTCTAAGTTTTGCAAGAAGCCTTACCTTGCAGTGGAAATCACTCCTTTCCTGCACAGTTTTAGCCAATCCTCACAGGGAAAAGCAACATCTTGGCATTGCTTACTGGCTACAGCAATAAGGGAGAGGAGGGATTTACATGACAGGGTAAGGCTTCTTGCAAAACTTAGAGCTCTGCCCTCCCTGTAGAGACGCCACTGAATGCAAGGAAACAAACTGGGTTTGAATATCTGTATGGTTGCAAAAATTATGGCCAATTAACCAGAACACATGTCCTTTACTTACTTAATTAAATTTGATTTTGTCACGGGGGAGGGCGGGTGCTACAAAATCTTCTTTGATCCCCGGGTAGCCCATGCCTTCGCTCCACCACTGCTTGGATGAATTCAGAGAGGGCAGGTCTAGCAATGGCTACTAGTCACAAGGTCTAGGTGGAACCTCCACTTCCAGGAGGTGTCTATCTTGGAACACTTGTTAACAGGGGACTGCTGGCAGATGAGAAGTTTGCCTTCATCACCTACTTGTGGGCTTCCCAAAGAGGGCCAATGGGCCACTGTGGGAAATAGGAGGGTGGACTAGATGTGCCCCCTTGGGCCTGATCCAGCAGGGCTCACCTCAGGCTCATCTCCAGTCTCACCCTCCCATATCTCATGACAGCTCAGTGAGATGCCTTGGTTTGGCTTCCATTTCACAGATGGGGAAACAGAGGTGGAAAGAAAGTTTTTCTGTTGTTCTGAAGCATGCTGATTACAAGAAAGAGCCACATAAAACTTATTCAGAGTTTGTCCTATCATCATCTTTCCCAAGGGCTGCCTGGACAGTCCCAAGGGCTGTCCCAAGGACAGTACATAGTTCATGTTAGATTAAGGCTGCAATCCTATGTAAATTTACCAGGGAGCACAATCCTAAACTGGAGTTAGGCCAGCATAAACTAAGCCAGCAAAGTTTGGCCAGTGCAAGGGCCACCATAAAGCGTGTTTAGACTACTCTCGAAGTCAGGGAGGATGGCTCATGTCTGTGCGCTGGCCTCTCTGACTCTGAGAGTGGTCCAAACATACTTTATGGTGTCCAGAAGATTTAGTCAAGAGGGTTAATTCCTCCGTTTGCCTGAAGATAAGAGCTGAAGATCTGAAGGTCGCCAGTTCTGGACAGCTGGAAGTCTCTGTGAGCGGCAGACTTCGTTAATTGCGACTGATTAACAGCTGAGCTTTGGCTGCCTTGTGTGAGGGGGAGTTGTGCCGAAGTTCAGCCGCTTCTCTGGTGGGAGCAGGGAAGCCGCTTATCAGCCAGCAAGAAGACAAACAGGTGGCCAGAAAGAAGGACTAAATCCAGAAAGATCCATCTGTATGTGTGTAGTTCTTTTAAGAGAGAACATTTCTGTATAAATTGTAAAAACCTTCGGGTTTCTGAATAAAGTCTGCCCATGTAAACCGCCTTGAGTTATAGTCACTAGAGAAATCTGGTGACCTAAGAAAGGCGGTATGTAAATCCAAGTATTATTATTATTATTATTATTATTATTATTATTATTATTATTATTA